>BMAV01009919.1:0-87004 GCA_019973955.1 Trichonephila inaurata madagascariensis
CAAAAAACGGCCATAAAATGTTAAATTGAAAAAAAAAAATCTCTTCCATTGCAGACACCGCATTTCGACCGACTATGCCCGCCCCACGGAATTAATATATATATATATATATATATATATATATATATATATATATATATAAATATTACTCTTGATTTTAAAACTTAACTTTAATTTTTTCTATAAAGATTAAGAAAATTGTGGACTCCCCTGGGTCGCCCCCTTCTAGCCTACCAAAAAGATGTGGGGGGGAACGAAGTAAAAAACTCCCCGATAAATCTAATTTATTATTATTCAACTTCGTAGTCAACAACAAAGTAAACTTCAAAAAAAAGCCCTAGGGTGATAAAAAAAAGCAACAACCCAAATGAATAAGCGCACGTAATCAGATTAGCTTAGCTTTAATGTATCCGACTACGTTCGGAAGTGTTTTTAAAAAAAGTGCATAAATGGATAATTTTCACATTATAGTGTCACTTGTTAGAATACATGTATAAAACTTTTTTTAAGGACTTTTGAAAAATTTTTTTTATTTAAATACTTTTGGGCAAAAATTAACTTAGAATGCCCAAATTTTCAGAATATTCCCCTTTTTTGGAAAAAAAGGCTTCTATTATAAAAATTTTTTCCCTGTATATAGCTCGACCTCTGTACGGGCTCAACATGATTTTTAAAATCACATTTTTTTCAAGAGTTATCACCCATTGAAATAATTATCGGCGTTTTTTTTTTAAAAATTTCTCCCCCTGCTGTCGTATAAAACATGGATAAACCCATTTATAAGTTATATATTTAAAAATTTGTTGAGCCTCTGTACAGGGGTCTAATTTAAAACGACAAATATTATTATAATAAACATTTTAAAAGGAGAATATTTTGAAAATGGGTCATTCTGTGTTCAATTTTTGTAAAAATATTGTTCTTAAATAATTTTTATTGTGATACTATTCTTAAAACAATTTTAAGTACATTTTTAATCAAAGTGACACTAAATATCATAAATATTCTCCATTTATAAAGCTTTTTTTAAAATCACTGTTCGAATGAGTCGGATACCTTAATCAATCTAACCTATTAATTTGATCCACTAATTTAGTTTAGTAGCCAAACTCCGTCCTTTAGTCAAAGGGAAATCCCTAAATTGCTCTGTAACGCTGCATTCAGATGTGCTTTCTGACCTACAATTATCAAACTCTAACATATACTCTAATTTGAATCAGGGTTTTTTTTGAAGGGGTGATTGAAATAAACCGGAATGCTAGCTCAAAATTCCCCAAAAGGATTGTTGGTGAAGGTCCCTAAAGACCCCCAAAAAAAATGCTAGAAGCTTCATGCGGCGAGATTCTCTCTTAGCGAGGGAAAGTACAGAAACTGAATATTCCACACAGATTATATTACACAAACAAGTCGAAACAAACAGGATGTTGCCATTGTGTAAAAGGTAAATACAGTCGATGGCGTTGATAAAAGACATGACAGTAAAACTAAATATTTTGCACAATATACATATAAAATAGAAATTTTAAATAATAATAATTGAATATAATTTAAGTATAACATATAAATGAGCATACCAAGCACATTAATAATAAGCATACAATTTGAATAATAATAAAAATACAGTTTGAATAATTATGAAAATACAGTTTGAATAATAACGAAAATACAATTTGATTAATAGGAAGATACAATTCCATCCAAACAGGCTCGTTACATGGTATACATCCTACTGTCGGCAATACTTCCGTTCAGGCACGAGACACTAACTTTAGAAGTACATCTATCTTATGGTTCACTGAGATGGTGCGTATCTTTGATTGTTATTGTTTCACAGCATCTGGAAAATGTACACTTCCTTAGGTATCACCTCGCATTTGCAATTTTTAAATGATAGAATTATTAATTGATCGATGCCCATTCTTTTTTAGGAGTGGTTTTCCGTTATTCTTCTGTGTGAGAGTATTTCTAAATAAATTTCGACTTAAAAATTTTCAAATCTTCCACAAAATGCTTTTATATTACAATTGTGTTGTTGTTACTTATGCCACCTGATCGACAGCAACATCAAATCAAAGTGTACGAAATTCATCACGGTGAAGGGCTAAATTTTTACGCCTGTCGGTAGCCTTAACTTTGAGCAACATTCAGATGATAGTACAATTTTTCTCGGTTCCACTCCAGTTTTGAGGGAGAACACCCCGGGGGCCAGGGGCCTCCCACCTCTCTTTCCCTTCCACTAACCTCACGAGAGAACTTGCGGCTCGACGGCTATTTAGAGTAGCCCCATGCTGCGAAGGTACTATACATTCACGACAGTAGCGCACACAAAAACTTTTCAAGGGGTCAAGGTCCAGGGTCGAAAGTCTACCACTTTGGTATCATGCTCCAATACGCCGCCCAACATATTCTTTTGATTTTGTCAATTTTCGGGAACAAAAACAATACAAAATTAATTATTGAATAAATAATTAGCATTAATTAATAAAAGTAATTATTAATAACAAATACATAATTAATTTTTGCGTAATATATACATAGGATTATAACCAATCGAAAATAAAAATCAAATTGGGGGGGGTGTCCGGACACCCTCCTTTTTTTCGCCACTGATTTACGAACATCCATGCCCTTTCCAGGATTCTAACCCAAGACCAAAGCACAGCAATCAGCGTCATTAACCACTATAGCGGATGGGCAGCACCCATTTTTTATGGATAGTTTAAGGAATTCCTACCCAAAAAGAAGCATGCTTATCAAATTTCAAGGCTGTAGTTATAATAATCAGGATTTTCTTGTTAGATTACCTAATAGGAGATAATTTTTGTTAATGGATTTTTCTCCTCTTCTGTTGTTATATTAATTTCGGGGCATTTACTAAGAAATATATAGATAAAACTTTCGAGACAGAATAATCAACATTTTGCTTTTGTAAGAAATAAATTCATTTCAATGCAAAATAGCAAATTGATTTATAAACTTTTTTTTAAAAGTCTTTACTATACAGGGTAATTCGCTACCAGACCGATAAACTTGCAGGGTGTGTAGGAGGCAACGAGACGACTCAGAATCACATAAGAATCATTCCGTGTCGCAAATGCCGTACATACGAGCTATGGTGCAAAGAAGCAGAGAAAAAAATAATAGAAACAGCAACACATTAATGGGTCAGAAAACCTTTTATTCAAAGGTTGTACTACAACAGGTGTTCGAAATTACAAACAGAAGTCATCTGGTAGTCCTGACAGTGGTGCTGCATGGAATTCCTTACGTTCTCCAAGATTCTTGACATGTCATGATCTTCCCGGAAGTTACCTATGTCTGAGTAATGAAATCTTCGATTGAAGGACGGTCATCTCGTACACTAAATTGTTCATGTGATCAGAACTAGACTCACGTCACCTTTTGTTCATAATTGCAAAGGTCGTGTGACTTGTAACATGCCTATTTGAGTAACGTCCCTGGTACAACAGCCGAGCAGCGTGCCCGTTAAAATCCGCTGCTCCAAACACGATCAACACGTTGACTTCGTTTGGATCCGAGTTCAACTTATTACTTCAGGAAACGGATCGCAAATAACAATTTCCTGCAGGATCTTTTTTCACAAAACCTTCTGTTCAGTGCCGCCTACCGCAAGAGGACTCCAGAATTTAAGAAATTCCATGCAGCGCTGCTGTCAGGCATGTCAAACGACTTCTGGTCATAATTTTGAGCACCTGTTGTAATAAAATCTTTCAATAAAATGTTTCTGTCTCTTTAATGTGTTCTTGTTTCGGTTCTTTTTCTCTGCTTTTTTGCACCACAGTTCTCTACTTCGGCATTTGTGATCCTGCATTTCTATGTGACTCCAATTGTCTTTGTACCCCCTACATACTCTACGATTTTGTCGGTCTCGTAGCGAATCCCCCTGTATATTTCAAATTTAATACTAATTTTTTTTTATCTTGTATAATTTATTACGAATTATAAGTTATCCTACTTTTTACTTTTTACTTATTACTTATTCTACTTTTACATCGAGCATATACATACAAAAACACATACATACATATATATTTATACATATGATGGGTGTTCTAAATTAATTGGACAAACTTTGAGGGATGGTAGAGTTCACTAAAACAATTTTTGCATCGGAATATATGGGCGGAATTGCCGCATTGAGGCAAAGACAGAAAAAAATAATACATTAATGAACATAAAATGTTCATTAGCAGTATACGAAACGAGTTCATCCGTAGGAAAAATGTTAAAATAGTTTTAAAAATTGCATCCACCAACCGTCATGCATGCTTGGCTACCTTTATGGCGTGATTAGCTGACCAATATTGGCGATAGTTGAAGGTAGCAAAGTGGTATGCCAATGATCTGCTGCACCACCAAAATGGGCATTTGCTCATGAGATTTCGGTCGTTATGGGTGATTTTACCAATAGCGAAAAAGCAGAAATGCATCTAATGCACGGTGTGGTTAATGGTAACGGCAGAGCAGTGCCACGGCTGTATCAAAAAGCTTTCCAAGTAGACGCATGCTGAACCACAAAATATTTCAGTGATACATCGACAGCTGTGTGAAAATGGTTCATTTATCGCCAGGACTGATGGAAGGGGTAGATCGAGGACTGTACGACAAACACACCTGGAAAAAATCATCTTGGAATATGTGGACAAAACACCCGGCACAGGTACAAGGATTGTAACATGCCTTCTACATGTCGGTCAATCAACCGTTTGGAGAGTTTTACTGTTTAACCAGTGCTTCTCAAACTTAAAATATACGCGACCTACTATTCAATCATCATTTTCATTGCACCCCTTCATACAATAACAATGTATTGAATTCAATAATACTACACTTTGACACTAAAGCTACAATACGACTTTAACCTCTTATGTGCCACCGACGTATATAAATGTCTCACACTGCCAAAGCCTTAATTTTCTGGACGTATATATACGTCTTTCCGAAATACGATCTTTTCTGAGAAGTTCTATCCATAAAATTATTCCGAAGAATTTGGAATGCAATAAAAGGATTTTGGCAGTGTTTGCGAAGGATTTACTTATTTCCGAGGATTTGCTTATTTCTTTCTTTTCTCCTCCCCCTCAACCTTCCATCAAAATACGCTCGTCTATGCAGAAAACAGTGGTATTGGGTAGCGGATCGCGTAACTTTTAATCGGCAGTTAAGGAATTAATTATAAACCGTACAAAAATTATCAAGATTAGTGTTAATACAAGCCTATAGGATCACTGATAATTATGAAACTGGTTCTTAGTATTTCTAAATTAATAATAAAATATATATTGTACAGTACTGGTACATTTATAAGTGTATTATATCAGTGTAAATGTGTATTTTATATTTTATTATATCAAAGTATTTTGTTTATTTACTTTCAGTAAATTAATAATTTTTTAAATAACCTTTTGTTTTCGACTTTTCAATAAGCTCTCGCCCCCCTCGTAGAGTTATCACGCCCCCGAAGGGGGGCGCGCCCCACAGTTTGAGAAATGCTGTTGAACTATTAATAGATGCAGTTTCTTAAACTATTTTAACATTTTCTGTACGGAGTCACTCGCTAAGGAACATTTTATGTTTTCGTTAATGTGTAATTTTTTCTGTTTGTGCCTCAACGCGCCACTTCCACTCATATATTCCCATACAAAAATTGTTTATTTTATTGAGTTCTACCCCTCTTCAAAGTTTGTCCCATCATTTTAGAATCACCCTGTATGCATTCACCAGCAGGAATACTCTTCATTGGTGAGTTGAAAAATATTATAGTTGAGGTAGCAGGATAAAGAAAATTCTAATGATATCAAAATTCAGTCAATATTTTGAAATATAATAAGTGCTTTTAGGAAAAATAAGAAAACATATTAGGAAAAGTAATAAAAAAAAATCGAAGAAGAGAGATATTAAATATTTAAAAGTACAACAATATTTAGAGGTCATTAAAATATTGTAAAAAATATAAAAACATTTAAAAGATGTAGTACAACATTTAAAAGTCACAAAAATATTAAAAAATAACTAAGAATACAAATTTTAAAAAATGTTGAATTAAGTAATTTTTTAAAATTTTGTAATAAAATTTCATTTAAAAAAAAGGAAATTTTTTAAAATGAAAATGATTGAGATTATTCAAAGTATATCACACAACTTTAAAGCATATTTAGTAGCTACATATAATTGTATACGTCTTTTTAGGTAAATCAATAAATATTTAAGAAGAAACACCCACAAAAATAAATAAAATTAATAAAATACTTCTTTGTTATGTAATTTCCATTCCAATTTTGTGGGAAGCACAGCAGCAAGAAATATTTCAGCCGATTGTTTTAAAAAGAAATTAAATTATATTTTAACTAATTACTCACTATCTTTTAAATATTAATTAAACTTTAAACATTTAATTAAACTAATAAGGATTTCTGTTGCATAAGTTTGGGTTTACAGTCCCGAGATCCCGGTGTTTCTTCCAACCCCAAAATCCAGAAATTTAATTTTTCTCTGAATTGTATTTTAAAATTCTTTTTTTCTTCAAAATTTTCTAAGAATTTAATTCTCAGAAAATATAAATGTTTTTTTTTTCTTATGAAATATTTACGTAGAATTTTTGTCTGCAATTATAAGTGGGAAAACGTCGCACAGATTTAAGTGTGTGAGTGGCTTACTACAATACAGTTGAACCTGTTTTTGTGCGGTAGATAGGGACCGCATAAAAATAAACGCACAAAAAATATTCATAAATTCTTATATATAACAAACTAATTCGTGGAAATACTACAGAATTATTTTTATGCAGTGGATAGGAACCGCATTAAAAAAGTCGCATTTATAAAGTATGCCAATTATTTACGAAATGTATCTAAGAGTACTTCCATAACAAAATAAATAATTAAATATTACACATGGAAACATTTTTAAAGCATATAGTTTCTCATTGCATACACGGATAAGTTTTCAAAATGCACATACATAATTCATTGCTACTCATCGTAATTCAAAGCCCTGTGATGAATAATTTCAAAATCGCTTTCATCACACACACACTTGAAGGCACAATTTCAATTGATTTATTGTTTGGTAACATAAAGTAAGAGATAAGTTTTTGTGACGAAGATCGGGTGGTCACACACACAAAGTTGCTTGTAAATGTCCCGATTACCAGATATACATGATTGAAGCCCTTTTTGGAATTTTATACTTCTTTCTTAAATGGTATGTGTTTTAATAAAATGCTTTTCCAATTTGTTGGAAAGCTGGATCCTTGCATATATTTTATCCTCTCTCAAAGAATCCGTTCTTCTTGTCCTATTTCATAATCTATCAAATTATTGATGATGTCACTGTCATTGAAAGTTTCGTCTTCAATCAAGCGCCGGCTGTTGGAGCGTTGAGAGAAAGCAACTGAATGCGCATTATTGGGAGACTGTTTATAACAAATGAACAGAGCATCTTGAAGTGCCTGCATTTTAGTGGCGTAACGTACACCCCTGCATCATGAGGGTGGTGGACAGAATAAGGGCACAAGACCTGACTAACGCTATATACGAATTTACCCAATTTATAAAATATTAAAGGCAAAACCTGACTTTCAAGGGGTGGGGGCTCCTAACATTCTCCGTTACACCACTGGTAAATAGATAGAAAACATTACAGTGGCGCCAAAGCCATCGAGTTCTGCGCCATGGGGGCAGGACTCTAGGGCCCCAAACCTGACTAACCTAAAAGCGTATTTACCCAATTTATAAAATATTAAAGGCGAAACCTGACTTTCAGGGAGCCTAACATTCTCCGTTACGCCACTGTTAAATAGATAGAAAACATTATAGTGGCACCAAAACCATTGAAATTCATACACCGCATAAAAAAAAGATCGCACATAAAAAATCGCACAAAAATAAAATCACACAAAACAAATCTCCTCCTCCCCCAAAGAAAAAGACCGTACATAAACAGATTCAAGTGTACTGTACAAAATAATATAAGAACATCTCAGGAATAGATTTTGTCACAGTTCCTTCTTCTATTAAATACTGTAAATTGTAGCAGACCTGATAGGAAGATTTGACTCTTCAAATCTCACTGCATTACTAATAGCTCATGCAACTGGATCTTCTATTTCAAATAAGGTAACCCTTGAAATTGATCCACACTCTGGTTCAATGACTGTATCAATTTGTACATAAAAACCAAAGTGTAGCAGATGTACTAGATAAAGTTATCAAAGAGGTATATGAATCAATGCAGGCTATTAGATTTACGACACTGTCATCAAAAATGCAAAAAGAAATGTCTTTTTTTTTGAAAATGGAGGGAGATGGGGAATGGAATGAACATACTCCTGTTTAATGATGATTAAGCGCCATCTAGTGTGGAGTCTGAACAACCCTTTTTTCGGCAGGACAACTTGTAACAAAAATAACAAGCCGTTTAAACAATGAAAAGCTGGACGAGATGTGATTTTTAAAAACTTATTTACAGAAACACGCGAAATGAAGAAATGTTTCTTTAATTTCCTTATGTACTATTTTTACTTGTTTTTTTATGATGACTTAAGTTTTGTTTTAATTTGTTTCAATAAAAAATGTTAAACCAACTTTTAATTATATTTTCAGTTTTTTTATACAATTTCAACTATGTTAATATGTAAGTATTTTTAATAAATAGCGTAATCCTAATCCGGAGACCAATCCTGGAATTCGGATAACATAATCCCTTAGTCCCAGGATTGAAAATATAATACGGATTGCAAACCTTAGTAAAAATATTTTTATATTCTTATAACCAAGTTTGTGTGTGTGTGAATTTTTACTCACATCTCGTATCAATATCTCCGGAATATTCTGTTAACTGAAACATTACAGTAAGATAGAAGGGGAAAATTTTTTACCAAACTGTTTTTAGTTAGAAAAATCTTTTCAAAGTACAACTATTCGCATTTAATGGCGTTTTATCAATAACCTTTTTGCAAATCCCTCAAGAATAGTTTTAGATACAATTTAACAGTAAAAATAAATAGGTGCTTAGGGACTTCCTTGAAGTAGATTTCCAATGAGACAATCGAAAACTTTTCTACAAATTTTACCCGTAGAATAGTTCCAAGTGAAGGTTTTGTAGTTCTTACTTTTCTACACAGTAAAATAAATTACTTTTATTTGCGGGAACACCATCGATTGTGCAAAATGGCAAAACAGGATCTGATTGGTTGCAGAGAAAGAACCTTCTAGTAGCAAAATAGTTAATACAAGTAATGTAGAAATTTCCAGGTAATATTTTGATTAGTTTGTACAACATTAGTGCAATTTATGAAAATAACTCTTTATTGTTAATTAATTATTACAGAAAATCTTAAAAAAAAACTGATCTCTAATCACTACAAGTATAAAACTTAAATTTGGGTGAAGATTAAAATCGAGATTCATGAACTAGGGTTTTTGAAATATATAATATAGAAGTAGTTTGATTCATATCTTAATGTGTGAAAATTGAGAAATTTTTATAAAAAACACTGGTTATTAGTTTCATTGATAGCAACTCTAAAAATAGTGTGAATGCTTAAAAAATCCTAGTCCAGACTCTGTGTGGAGAAGGCTTAGTTATCTATAGAAAAAATAGAATCAGTAAAGAAGCATTTTCCATTAAAAGAGAATGTTTTGAAAATATGTCATTCTTTCTTCATTTTTTGCCAAAAAATTGCAATTAAAGAGTTTTTAATTGTAATAATATTCTTAGAACAATTTTTTAAATATATTCTCTCAAGAGATCCTAAATAAAAAAAAAATATTCATTTATATGCTTTGGTGAAAGCATGGCCTGCGACGTAGTCCGTAACCTTAAGGTCATTCCAATTGTATTTGAAAATCCATGAAGTAACAAAAGCACAATGACAGTTTTTAGTTACTTAAAATTTTTTTACAAGGTTTAGGTTTGACTTAAAAAAAATTATAGGTATTCAAAACGTGTTCGCACGCGTGGTAACTTTACTTCAGCTTTGAAGAACAACTGTTTTGATCATAAAATTTATAGTTTTATTTGAAGAACAATAGCTTTGATCATCATAAGTCCATGTTATTTATTCTTTTATTTAAAATATCCTTTTTTTTCTTTTGAAAATGCACCTATATACAGTATGCCCGTTTTAGTCCGTTGTCATCCCAAAAATTTATAATCTACAAGAGCTATAGCCATAAAAGGGGATATATGTACTTAAAAATGCTATGTGAAACATAAGGAAACTGCCTACATTTTGTAAGGCATTTCCCCGGGGGTGATGCCTTACTTCAAAGTTATCTTCCTGACCTAGGGGTGTGGGAGTGAATGAAGAACCAGGCGTTGCCATAATCTTAATATATCCTTATTAAGACTTTAACTTAAACTATATACAATCTTATTGTTAATATTTAAACCAAGTGAATCTGGAGTGAGGAAACATACTACGGAATTGCTTAATAAGCGCGAACCTTACTATATTTAACTTTACCACTTACTCTTAACCTCTTTTTACACACAGTTCCTAGTATTATTTTGAATGATCCTACCTTAATATCCTAGGTAGCAGCAACACACTCGAATCCTCAATGTAGTTTCTTTATCTCGCGTGGAATGGTATCCACCTTGAGACTCTACGCACTATCACGGATAGCTTTAATCTTGAATGTTTCACTTTTAACTTTAACACATCTAACCACGGACTAGCATAATCACTTCCCAAAAGGCCACCAAGTTTACGCTAAACTTCCTTATTTAAAGGTTTCTAATTTACATAATCACGCCTTGCTTCTGGATTTGGTTGGAAACAATTGTCATTCTCTGGCCCCAAAGAAACCAAGAGGAGTTTTTAGTAGAAAGCGCGATGAGCCCGTCACAATTTGACATATATATTTGGAGTTAGCGTTCTGATCACAGAAATAGTACGAGATGTATGGAAAAAATCAAGAACAGAATTGTTTAGCATCATCTATTTAGCAAAAGAAGACACCTTCCTTAATGGGTACCTCGAAAGAGTAAAATGCAAAAATTAAGACTCTTTGTTTCAGGGACATATATCTTTAAAAATTTTTAATAGAGCTGAGATTTCTTGTGATCCTAATAAAGATATTTTAATCATTCTGTAGAAATACAAAAATAATTTTTTGTTATAAAATTTTTTTTCCTGTTAAATTTAAGTTGGATATAATTTTTGAGATCTTATAATACATGCTTATGTTTAGGTATTATTTTTTAAAAAGTATCCCTTAAATATGTAAAATCTTTTTGCTCATATGTAAAACAATGCAAAAAATATAGTGAGCCTGTTTTTAGTAAAATATTAAGATAGTTTCTTTAAAAAAAATTAGAAAACTTCGTAATTTCAAAATTTTTCCCCTTTTTCATACATAAAACTATTTTATTATGAACTATGTACTACTTCGACTAAAAAAAATAAGTTCACTATATACACAGGTATCCTGTAAAGATGTATGAAACATTTGGAACCATATAGTGCAATAGTTTCTTTAAAAGTGAACCTAAATGCAAAAAAAAAAAATTCTTTAGAGAAAAAGTGAAAAAACAAAACACTTGTAAACTTTTTTACATTTTGTCAATTACTTTTTCATATTTTAAGGTTATTTTATCAACTAACATATAAAGTTATACATTTTTAGATTCAGAAAAATATGCACTATTTTTTAATACTAAAACTGAAAAGCTTATTTTTTGAATGTGTATGATGTCCTGGTTTTCTTAAGGTAATGTTGAAATAGAAGGAGTAGCAGACATATTTATTTGGGGATGACCAGAGAAGCTATGATTGGTGTAAGTACATTATGAACTGCTTGGATATCTAGATAACTTTTTCCCGACATTATATAGTCGGATGAGACATGCTTTGAACGTATAATACTATGCACAACAAGCTGAACAGTCATTTCTGGTCGTTGAATAAACATCAATATGCTATAGAACAGTGGTCGCCAAACTTTTTGTCATCTCACGGACTAGTAAATTCATAATTTAAATCCCTCGGACCACAAATAGGATTTTTAAGTGTTGAATTATTGTTATGAATTGAATTACGTTTCAATGGATCTTAAGGCTGTCTTCGGTTAATGTTAAAGAATAGGACCAGAACTAGAAACATTTTTTCAGATATAAAATAAATGAAACATTAATATGGTATTCTTGTTTCACTATCCTTTAGAGAGCAGAATTTTTTATTATACTTCTCGTTTTTAACCGTGTTTATTCATTTTTTTCTGGTATAAAATGTATTTCGCGCTTTTTCTCCTATACCGTAATGTTAAATAGGCCTATGACTTTACGTATTATAACAAAAAAGAAAGTATTCATGAAATATTTTGGCATTTTTAAAAAGACTATATTGTTAACAGAGGTATGAGTTATAATATTGCAAATTTCCATAAAAATTGAGGCATTTTTTCTGTCTGAAAATGTGCTTCGCGTTTAGTTCAAGCTCTCGTACTTTTACCGAAGATAGCCTTAAAACGTAGCTTAACATGATGAGTAAGTATATTCCCCATTTTTCTGGGGACCACCACTTTGGCGACCTCTGCTATAGATGATGTATCTCGTATTGCTCGTCGACCAGAACGCTAACCCCAAATTTATCCGCCAGGTGACGCTGCGTGCTTTTTTTATTTTGAAATCATTTTAAATCACTAAAACAGTATGCTGATTAATCGGCATTTTGATTTTACTCTAAGAGTTTAGATTTCTGTAGATATTTAAATTTTAAATTTGAAAAAAAATTCGCACGTGTATAATTTCATCAAATTATTGTAACACACACAAAAGATAGAAGCATGACACAAAAGATAGAAGCGAAGCTGAGAATGAGGCTAGTGAAAGGAGGAATAATTCAAGTTTGACAAAGTTTTTTAGAGAAGAAGTGGGAAATAAAAAAAAAATGATGATATATTTTTTAGACAGACTCTGTTCTTTTCTTTAGACACTACAAAATCTAATACACCCAATTCTTTCTTTACACGATTTGGAAATAACACGGTAAGCGAATTTAACGATTTTTTTTTACCTAAATTTTTTGCTCTAACATGAATCCTAAAAAATCTGGGGATTCGTGCCTTTTGAATAAGAACGATTAGATCGATTTATGACTGTGCACTAATAAAGAAGTCAATAATGACGAAATCGAAGGAGAATTTCAGCTATTAACAGCTGATTTGATTCTGCGAGGGCTTTGAAATTCTGCTACAAGTATGGAACAACATAATCCAGAAAAATGGAATGAGGCAATTAGGTTCTGAAATTAACAGTAGGAACGATTGTAATACTGAGATTCAAAAGAGAATTACTGCGGCTAATAGATGGAATACGAAATAATTAATGGAGTTCGAAAATATATGACATAAAGTTTAATCAAAAGATAAACAAAAGGTTCTATTGTATAAGTCTTTTAAGATCAGTATATTAACTTATGCATGTAAAACTTGGTCCATGTCTCGAACAGATGAGAACATGATAAGTATCTACGAAAGAAAGATTTATTGTTGGAGGAATTCAGGAAGATGGAATGTGGCGAAAAAGATCAAATTTCGAGCTCTATCAATCATATAAAGAATCTGATATTGTTAACTTCATCAAAATACAACGAATGAAATGGGCAGGTCACGTTGTCAGAATGGACGAAGACCGCACTACTAAAATAAATCTTCAATGTTCAACCAATTGGTACTCGGAGAAAAGGCAGGCTAAATCTTAGATGGATTTATGGCCTAGAAAAAGATCTTCTAGTTTTGAGAATCAATAATTGAAGAACACTTGAAATTCTTAAGAAGGTCAAAGCCCACCCTGGGCTGTTGAAACACAGAGAAAGGAATGATAGAACAGCATTTTCCTGCTCATAATTCTCACGTAGATCATGCATTAAAATTTCACCGTAAAGTTTTGTATGGCAGAAGATCAAGAATTATATAAACAACCCGAGAAGAAGAAGAAGAAGAGGAAAAACCCAGCCACTAATAAAAGACTTTGTTACAACAAAAATACCAACAGACGCCGTTAATAAGGAATGGAATTCTTCATTTGAATAAAACTCGACAGTTGTGCTGGACATATCTGACACATCTACTGATGATAGCATTTTCGATCCAGTTCATAATAATCGTGCGCGCTTGTTATCAAGTAGCGGCGAATAGTTGTTAGTAGTTTTACTTTTAATTTCAATTTGTATTTGTATGTACTTATATACTTAATTTTTCGCTGTACACTAATTTTAATTCTAATTCTTTTGTAATAAAAATGATTTGTTTCTGTTCAATAAATCTGTAACATGGATCCTATTAATACTTTTTTAGACTTTTTTTTGGGAAAATATTTTGAGTTTTTTCCTCTTACACGATTTTTTAAAGATGCGGAGCATATTCCCAAATTTAGCATATGTCGAATGTGTTTTTTATACGGTTTTCTAAGGAATGTATCTACCGCGTAAAAATAGAGTTCGGTGTATATCTTTAATATTAAATGCAAGGAGGTGAAATGCATTGCCAAAAAGTTTCCCATATGAAAAAACTTTTCTCTTACCAGTAGTAATAGATTTTTTAATGATAGAATATTCTTAAGGCTGTTTTCGGTAAAAGTACGAGAGTTCTAACTAAACGTGAAGCACATTTTCAGACAGAAAAATGACCTAATTTCCCATGGAAATTTGCAATATTATAACTCATACCTTCTGTTAACAATATAGTGTTTTTAAAAATTTCAAAATATTCCGTGAATACTTTCTTTTTTGTTTTAATACGTGAAGGCAAAGCCCATTTAACATTACGGTATAGGATAAAAATGCGAAACACATTTTATACCAGAAAAAATGAATCAAAACTCGGTTAAAAATGGGAAGTATGATAAAAAATGCTGCTCTCTAAAGGATAGTGAAGCCAGAATATCATAATACTTTTTCATTTCTTTTATATCTGAAAAAATGTTCCAAATTCGGGTTCTATTCTTTAACATTAACCGAAAACAGCCTTAAGCAAAATATAATATTTCCTGAAAAGAATTTGAGTTAGAGAAATCTATATTTCATATAAATGTTTTAAGAAAAAAACTAACCACTCCCCCATTAATTTCCATATATTAACAACATTTTATTTAATAAATGCATCAAAATATTCAAGACATTATTTTCAAGAATTTTAAGTATAGTAAAATTTTTTCTGTCCTACAATAATCTTGAAAACACATTTAAATTAATCAAAGCATGTATTTTAGAAGTTGAATTTTCTACCTTTTCTCTAAAAGCAGGAAAAACATGTTAACGTCAGATAATAAACGTAAATACTTTATATCCGAATGTTTTGAAATTTTAATGCTTATAGAAAAAATATAAAACCGACTTGAAGGGTCTTTTGCATTGGTAAAATAATTCCTCTTAAGTTGCTTTGTCTTATAAAATGTCGCAGTTTCATATTGTTTCTTGCTCTTCTAGTGATAGATATCTTTTGAATGCATCTAGAATTCTAAGAGTCAACTCTTTCTATTTTTAAAAATATAGTAAAAATATCACATACAATATTAAAACTTTATCTGCATGTAGTTTAAATTTTTTTGAGCAAGTGTTTAGGCGTAATTGAAAAGCATCACAAAATATAACATCAAATGAATAACTTATGAAAGTTAGCAATTCAATAACGAAAAAAATTCTTTTCCAAGTAGAATGAGCAGCGCCATGTTAAAATAATACAAAAGAAAATGAACGAATCTTTAACTCTTGTATTTGGACATAACTTTACTTAAATATTTTGTTTAAATATTAAAGAAGTCTGTGAAATTTTATAATTTGTCTCGAACGGTCTAGACTTTTCTATCTATATAGTAAAAAAAATTTTTTTTGGCTTATTACATATATATTTCATTTTTATTTTTTTTATTTTAAAAACTTTTGAATCATGAAATTTCCCCCTTTTTAAAAAAATTTTCCCCTTTTTACAAACTAGTTTTTCATTTTTATTTTTTATTTCTAATTTTTTTTTTACCATAACGCCTTTTACATTTTTGTTTGAGGAAAACTATCAAAGAGGGAATTCTTTCTATTATAAAAATCATAGACACTGATCAGTGTTTGGTTTGCAAACTTCTTTCTTCCGTATACTTTTTTTTTTCTAAAAATTTTTTTTTCTCGATTTTATTAAAGGCACCAAAAAAGATCAAGTTTTTTTTTGATTTAAAAATTTATTTCTTTTTCTATTTGTAATTTCATTTATAAGATGAGATCTAAGACTTATTTTCAGACAAGTAAGTTTAGGATTTTACATACCTTTCTTTGCTTAAAAAAGCCTTTTTTTTCCGAATGTATATATGTATAAAATATACTATAAATATAATAATAGCGCAACACAAGAGAAAGGGGGATGTGAGGGTCCAGACACCACCCATCACCCTTTATTTGTTTTTTGATTGTTTATAATTCTATGTACATTCATGCCCATAAAGTAGGGATAATTCAGAGTCACGCGGAGATCGAACTCTAAAATATATATAAATATATCACTCGTAAAATGACTACACACATTCTCAAAAATCAAATGAAAATTGCAGGAAGCCACCGGATTACACCGATAATACATTACAATGACGAGAGTGTAAGAAGGGGACATATAATGAATACAGGCAAATAACTAAAACTGTTCGCAAGGGCTTTATAAGTCTTTAAGTGCAATATCTCAATAATTATGATACAAAAGGACGCATTTAGATGGTTTTTACGTGGTAGAATTATCAGTTGTGTCTGGAATGTGGGCTTACTCAGTTGGAAGTATCCGAGGAACTTGAATCCCCAAAAGTGTTATCTCTGGCTTTGTAACACCAAGATTGGTTGTGGTATAGCAGCATAGGTAGCTCCCGAGTTACAACGCTGAATGAGGACCAGTATTTCACATTTACTGCCAAAAGAAACAGACAGAGCAAGTTGCATGCTCGTCACTCTTTTCCATCAGTGGAGCAGTTTTCAAGACAAATTCTGTACGAATTAGGCAGATTGTCTATAGCTGAGACCCAGATTTTTCACTTCTGCAGTCACTGTCGAATGAGGTTAGCCTGGAGTAGAGTGCATGCATTGTGGATACCACAACAGTGGGCTTGTGTCATGTTTTTCAATGAGTCTAGGTTTAGCTTACAGTCTGATTCTCGTCGGCTTTTGTATGGAGAGCACCAGGTACCAGTTATAACCAAGAGAACACCATTGAAAGACACCGTTTCGATGGTGCAGGATTGCTCATTTGGGGGTATTCCAGGATCCAGAACTGACCTGCATGTTCAAATTGGAGCCATGATGGACCAAATCTATCGGGACATTATTCTGGAACAACATGTACGTTTGTTTCGGGGAGCAGAATTTGCGTTTATGTATGACAATTCCCGTTTTCACTGTGCAAACATCGTAAACGACTGCCTACAGTCAGAAGATATCACCCGTATGAACTGGCCAGCATTCTCACCGGACTTGAATCCAGTAGAGCATGTGTGGGACATACTTGGCCGACGAGTTGCAGCTCGTGAACCACCTCCTACACGTCTACCGGAACTTCGGAAAGCATTGTTTGATGAGTGGTGTAATATTCCCCAAGATCAGATCGATAATTAGATACTCAGCATGCCTAGGCGTTGTACGGACTGTATTGCATCCTCTGAATATGAAAGTTTAGAAACTGGCTTTCTTGTTAATCGAACTAAAAATGAAAAATAAATTATAGTTTAAAAAAAACTAAAAAAAACGTTTTTATAGTGAATCGGACTAAAAGTAAAAAAATAATTCTTAATATAAGAATAAAATGATTAACGAGAAAATTAATGTCAGTGTGGTAAAAGCGCGGGGTGCTTTGTACTACATTTTTACACTAACTCAGCATTTTGGAATAGAACTAGTAAGAAATTATAACAATTAATATAGAGCGCCCCACGCTTTTATCACAATGAAATTAATCTTCTCGTTAACCATTTTATTCTTATATTAATAATTATTTTTTTTTACTTTTTAGTTCAATTCACTATAAAAGCGTGTTTTTTTTAGTTTTTTTTTAAAACTATAATTTATTTAAGGTTGTGTTACGAAAGAAATTGTTGAATGTGCGTAAAATAAAACTCATTGAAGAAATATTTAATCTGCTCTAAGTGCAAGAAAACTAAATCATAATTAACCTGTAGGAGAATGAAAAACAAACTCATTTCAAAAATAGAAAAAGTGAGCAAAAATATTCTTTATTAAAAGTTATAAAAATATGTCAGAAGAACTTTAATTACAAAAAGAAATAATTGTTACTTGAAAGATAAACATTTTACATGGCAGTGTATACGTTCTTATATGTTAGTATGTATATCGTCTCTATCGTTAGTATGTATATCGTATTTAGAATTATCTCTTCCTTAAGGAAAACAAATTGTTATAAATTTATAAGTATGCAAATCTATTTCATTTTACGAAACACTTGAGTGTGTACATATTTGATATTCGATTGTATCTTTTGTAAATATGCTACCATTAAGGTATCCGACTACGTTCGGAACCGTGATTTTAAAAAAGCGCATAAATGGATACTTTTCATGATATTTAGTGTCACTTAGGTTAGAATACATGTATAAAATTTTTTTAAGGACATTTTGGCAAAAAAATTATTTAAATACATTATTTCGGCAAAAAATTAACTTAGAATAACCCTTTTTCAAAATGTTCTCCTTTTGTGAAATATGCTTCTATTATATAACAATATTTTGCCTGTATATAGCTCAGACCTCTGTACAGAGGCTCAACTATGATTTTTGAAAAATTCACATTATTTTCAGTTACAACCCATTGAAATAATTATTGGCGTTTTTTTCTTAAATTTTCTCCCCTCTGTTGTCGTAAAACATGGATAAACCCACACTTCTAAGTTATATATTTCAAACATTCTAGTTGAACTTCTGTACAGAGGTCTGAGCTATATACAGGTAAAATATTATTATAATAGAAGCACTTTTCACAAAAGGAAATTTTGAAAATGGGTCATTCTATGTTAATTATTTGTCAAAATATTGTACTTAAATAATTTTTTATTGTAATACTATTCTTAAAACAATTTTATATACATTTTCTAATTTAAGTGACATGAAATATCATAAATATTATCCATTTATACGTTTTTGCAAAATTACCGTTCCGAACGTAGTCGGATTCCTTAAAGCTGGAATGTGTTATTTCTTGAAAGCATTGATTACATCAATTAAATTATATAAAATTATAGTATTCTAAGCTTTAACTTGTTATTTTAAAGAATAGTGATTGCATTATTGTTAAAGTGTCGGATATGACATATGTTTTGAGTTAGGGACAGAATGTTTTTAATATTCTTTAAACACTTAATGCAGTGCTTCTCAAATTTTTAGCACTGGCGCCCCCCTTTTTAATCACTATTTTTATCGCGCCCCCCCTTATACATTAATAAATTACTGAATGCAATAATAATGCACTTTTTTTGACGCTAAAGCTACAATACACGATCTTAATTATAAACCGTACAAATTAATAACATAAGTATTAAATTTTGATATGTTACTTTTTAAGCAAAAAATAAAATAAGTTATAGGATAATCATTATGTTATTTTTCCTTTTTCCAATTTTTTTAAAGGGAACTATTAAAAAAATGCGGGGCGCTTAGAAGACAAAATATAGATATCAGCTAAATATAAAAAAAAGAAATCAGAGGGTCATTTCCCTAATCATAAGCATTCTGCCTCAAGAAAACCCATAAAAGTCGTTAATATTTTAAAAACTTGTTCTTAATTTAGTTTTAAATTAATTAGTTAAAAATACCGTCGCAAGAAAATTTAAAAAGATCCCTTTAAATACCCGCTTTTGCACGAGTTCATTTATAAGAAAAAAAAAATTATTGATATAATCGGAATTGTAAGGAAAGTGCCAAGTGCAAAATGTTTAAAATATGAAAATGATTTTTTA
The DNA here is from genome assembly GCA_019973955.1 of Trichonephila inaurata madagascariensis. Classification (NCBI taxonomy): domain Eukaryota; kingdom Metazoa; phylum Arthropoda; class Arachnida; order Araneae; family Nephilidae; genus Trichonephila; species Trichonephila inaurata. The sequence continues at coordinate 19,959 of BMAV01009919.1, forward strand.
AATGATTGCTCAAATTATAATTAGTTTTAAAACTGTAATTTTAACCCCTACAAAGATTTAAATTGATGTTGAATAATGAAAAATAACATAAATCCGATGAAGAAAAATTGTATTATTTTTTTAATATTTAAAGCAAAAAGTTTTCAAATTTTTAAACCCCGGCAGCAGGTGATCCCCGATATGATGGTGAAGGGTTTTTGAGTCACCAATCCTTTTTTTTATAATTTTTTTTAAGTCACAAAAAAATGAATTTGTGAAAATTTATTAAGAAAAAATATACTATCTTTTTTCAAAGACTTTTCAATTTTTTTTTCTACCCGGGAAAAACCCAAAAAACTGAACTAAAATGTTTAAACTGGCGTGACCTTAAAAAGACACAAAAAACAACCTTTTTGTTAACTTTACAGGAATGTTATTTGCAGGCAAAACGCTATTTGTTCTAGTTATTGAAATTTTACAGTCCTTTGATGTTGGGACAAATAGCATGTTGAACTTTTCTTTTGGGGTTTTTTAAAAGCAAAGTGGCCTGATATTTATAGCTTCATATTTAGTTGATGGGGTTCTTTTGGAGCATTTGAAAAATTTTTTCGTTTCATTTTCATCGCTTTTCTCAAATTTTACTTTAAATGCATTTTTTCCCAGCAGGTTCACCCTTTTTTTTATCAGTTTTAACATTTTTCAATAGAGATAAAAAGACCCCATTTTTTAAATATATATTCTGATCATTTACCAAACATTTACCTGCCATTTCCAAACCATTGTCGTACAACAAGGCAGTCAAGTCACTAAGTTATTCATAGGGGGGGATGTGCATGAACACAAAATTTTTTAAAAAAAGGATCGCACCGGGAACTCAGTCAAAAAAGTACCTTAAGATTGTAAAAACTTTTTACCCCAAAAAAGGGAGATATGGGACAAATATATTTGTTCACGTTAAAACGTCAAAAGGGGGGAAGGTCAGGGCCATTGGTAAAATTAAACAGTTTGCCAAAATTTACGATTTCTGCGCTCAGTGCTCGGCGGCCCGCCGGATTAAAAGTGTTTTTAAATACAAAGGGATGCCTAAAAATTGTGTAAAACTTTTTTTAATGTTTATATGTTTGGGAATACCAAAATAAACTTGGCCAAATAATCCTTAAAAGGCCCCTATGTTTTTCCCGAAATCATAAAAATATTTTAAAAGGAAAAAAGCAGCAGAAAAAGTTATTTAAAATCCCAAATGAAAAAAAAATACATAAAGAGAAGGGACGTAACTAACCAAAAAATTAAGTTCGAAGGTCAAAACCCAAAAATACATTCTGCTCTGCCTACGCAATGACAATATTTCAAAAAATAACAGGGGATGAAATTTTTTTTCTCCCAAAATTTTTTTTTTATGGGTCTGGGTTTTGTTTTTTCTGAAAAAGTAGTATTTTAAAATTTGAAAAGGGAAAACGTAAAAAAATCTCATCATGGGATTACCGCAAATCAAATAAAATGTTTTTTTTTTGGTTATGATCTCGTAGATAATGAGGTTTTGTGAAACTTTTATTTTTTTGACGTAATCGCAGATGATATATATAAATTATATCAGTGTAAAAGGGTTTTTTTTTTTGTCAAAAATATTTTTACTTTATTCCCGTAAATAATTTTTTTAACTTTTTTTTAGATATGCTCGCGACCCCCCGATTTACGCCCCCCAGGGGGGCGCCCCCGTGAAAACACACCCCAAATTTTTGCACTATCCATAAAAGGAGGCCCCAATTTTTTTTAGACCAAAATTAACTCTGGGGCCATTTGAAGGAATCTTATTGTGTGGGCACAAGACATTAACATTCCCCAGGCAGATTAATAAATAATAACCCGTGGATTTTTGCTCGTGGGCACTGGGGGAGTGAATGCGCGGACATCTTGCAAGCAGGTTCGGGACTGGGGTCTCAGCCCACGCACCTCGGAGGAGCAAACGCGGTCGTAAGCGCAAAATTTGAATCAGCGTTTTTTAAAACCAATATCCCAGAGTCATTGTCCTAGAAATTTGTCATTTACATTAGCAACACTATTCAAAGACTAGACTATTTCAGAGGTATGAAAACATCTCCAGATATTTCCCGATCTTACCCTATCTGAGAAAATTTTCAACAAACCCAAATTTCCTGGCCATGTTAAAATCTGATATTTCCGTCTTACCCCATCTGGAAATTTCGAAACCCATTTAAAACCAGGCCATATTTTTGTCTAAAAGGCCCTTCTTGCATCTCTTTTTAAACTCGATGCATCACCACAGGACATTCTTTACAGTCCTCAATCTCTGGATTTTGCCTCGCTTGTTATTGAGGCTTTTGGACCAATATAGAAATGAACTAAATCCATAGACAAGACAAGAAGAAGAACTTAATGTGTTTTGTCTGCAGGACTTACTTACTTTTGCCTGTAGGAATTTATGTGTAATTAAAAGCAGTAAAACTTTAAAAACAACTACTGCTGTACTACATTCTGTCATATATTATTATTTTTTAGCTAATCTAGCTAAAATATCATGCATTTATGCTTTCTTTAATGTGTGTTAATTAATCCATCTGTAATATAAAATACAATTCTACAAGCTGTTGCGAAGAATTTCTAAATTATTTTACCTCCAATGTATAACATTTCATTAATTTTAGATAATAATTATAATTTCATGATACTTTCAAAGGTGCTGAAACTCCATTTATGTTCTAAAGTAGCGGTCTTCAAATTGTGTTAACCGGTATTTTGCTTTGTCTGAGCTTGTCTTGCGCGTTATATGAATGCTGTCATGACTTTTGACACCGTACCTTTTGAAATGCCTAAAAGTTAGGTTGTTCGGGTCACATTTCCTCTAGCTAGCCGGCTGTTACAATTTGACCTCCTTGAAAATCTGAGAGGCCTGACATTTAACGCTTTTGAAAAAAAGTCCAAAACTTTTTAACAAAGCTTTCACATATGCTACTAGAATATATACATTTCTTTTTATAAAAAAACTGGTAACTATTATTATATTTTAATGTTTGCGAAACACATTAAAGCTTTTCTTCACCGTTGTTTTCATTACTTTGATAACCAACTAAGCTTTATTTTCGTGTTTTAGTGCCTTTCTATTTACTTTAATGAAGATTAAATTATTTGAATTTCGTAAAAGTAATTAGGCAATATTTAAAAATAAATAGCAGTATTAACACACAATTGCTTAGAAAAGTTATGCAAGAGGTTGCAGGACTTTCTACAACATAATTATCATTTGCTTAAAACAATTCCCTTGTTAAGCAATTTATTGAAAAAATATATATTATTATATTAAGTATCTAAGGACTATTTTTTTCCCATTTCATTAATATTTTAGAATTATTTTTGAATAAGTGTGATTTGTCTTATTTATCCCTAGATGAAGAAACCTAGAAACAACAAGAGTCAATCAAATAAAAAAAATTAAGAACAAAAATTTCGTTCACATTTAATATTTTTTTAAGGTATAAAAGGCAATAGTTTGGAAATAAAGACTTTTAAAAACAAATGCAAAAAATACTTTTTTCTATTTTTGTTATTGCAGAAATAAATGAAATAAATACACATTATCGAAGAAATTTAAAAACTAAAACTAAGATACACTACAGTGGAATTTAAAAAATTCTTGTGAAATTTTTTTTATTTTTCTATACATTAGGGCTTATGAAAAAAATGTCTTTATCAACATTTGCTTATTCTAAAGAAAAATGCTGCAATTTTAAATTTCTTGAAAACAAATAATGAAAAAGCAGAGCAAGAGTGAGAAAGGTACGAAAAATTCGAAGGCCATTAAAATATCATTTTCTTTTATTAATAAAAGTGCCATTTGTAAAAAAAAAATATTCTTCGGTTAATGATATCTGAAGATATTTTATTTCAATATAATGAAAACTTCTTAGAATTTCGGAGATAATTATGTTTTTGGATTTAATCTATAACCACATAAGCCTAAAAATAAATTGAATGTTTTAATAGCAGAGGTGAATGTAGTTTAATAAGATTTTAATTTAAAATTGAATTTAGTTCTTTTATAATAAAATATGTATTTATTTCTTTACAGTTGCTGAAGGAAAAAAATTGCATGATTAATATATTATTGTTATAGTTAGTAATAACTGTTAGAATAATAGTGTGTATTGAATTTGTGTACGCATAATGTTTAATTTTAATATTGTTTCTGAAGACTTAAAGATGCCTAACATAATATGCTCCTGAATTAATAACTTAAGAAAACTTCTTAAAGGTATCCAAACATGTTGAAATGAGCAAAAATGAGGTCAAAACACATATTTTTCAATTCCTACTATTAGCTCACACTCTCTATATGTTTATTTATCTTGGTGGAATTTTCAATCGTTAATAAAATGCATTTTAAAGCGCTCAATTGAGTTGAAGTTTTATTTACGTGATTATTTTGGATGACAATACAGCAATTTAATTATAATTAATAAAAATAAATTGATTAAAACTAATTATTCAAAGAATTACAAATACAGCTAGATTGGCATCATTTTTGGCGACTTGTGTCAAAATTTCAAAAGGTTTCTTTCTCATATTTTAAGGCCCTCATTTGAGCTGAAATTTTCTATACACTATTGTTTTGGGTAAAAATACGATAATTTAATTATAATTAATTAAAATTAATTGACTGAAACTAATTATTTAAAGAATTGCAAATACAGCCACGTTGATTTCATTTTTAGCGACTTGAGTCAACTTTGAAAGATTTTTTTTCTCACGTTTTAAAGCATTCAGTTGAACTGAAATTTTATAGACACGATTGATTTGGATGACAATACGATACTTAAATGTTAATTAATAAAAATTAACTACCACTTAATGTTGTGATTCTGTCATATGTATATACATGTTTATAATAATTGTGACTATTTAATAAAAAGTAGCTAAAATAAAATTTTTCTTTGTTGATCTAAGTAGGCAATGACTTAAATTTTTTTTATATTACTTGTTACACTCTATAACAAAAACAAAACAAACAAAAAAAAACGACGCACCAAGAAGGAGTAGCCCGATTGTAATGAAATTTCGTATGCGAAGACATTTGTACCAAACCTGAAAATGATTAAAATTTAGTATCCAACGAATGAAAAGCGGGAGCTACAGCGTCGGAACTGTGCACTCAGAATGGTGTCTATACGAAGCGCTTTTCAATATGAATGTCTAAATTTCTGTTGTATTACGATTTAGGATACCTTCCAAAGACCGAAAAAAATGATTGGAGCAGGATTCGAGCTCATAATGAGCAACTGTCCAAGTTTGAAAGATGTCGTATCATTGGATTGAAATAGGCAGGTTAGAAAATTGGAGAATCGCTCGTCCTACGGGTCGAAGGGATGCGGCTATTAGAAGATGCTGACAAGAATGGGCGGACAGTGGCAGATTTCAGCGTCATGATGGTAGCGGTCGACCTAGTGCCACAGCAGAGCGGGAGGTAAGATTGACTGTCAGATCGACTGTCACAGCACCTGATTCATCGTTATCAACAATCAGATGTGTGACCGACACGTGAGTGTCCGCCGTGATCATTCACAGACGGCTGATAGAGCGAAATTTACGCTAGTACTGACAGCTATCCTACCTGCCGCTCACGCCTGCAAACTGTCGAGCTAGATTACAGTGATACTTGAATCGATCAGGTTAAAATCATGCTGACTGGGGACGTATAGTGTTTAGCGGTGAATCCCGCTTCCAACTGTGTCCTGGAGATCATCGAAGACGTGTCTGGAAACGCCAGGTCAGCGTGCCGTTCCTGCTTCCACTATTGCACGCCACACAGGCCTTCAACCAGGAGTTATGGTCTGGGGTGCCATTTATTTTAACAGACAGACCCATTTGGTCATCATTAGAGGCACACTTTCAGCCTAACGATGCGTCAACGACATTCTGAGAACTGTTTTGCTACCGTTTCTTTAGCAGTACCTTGGCCTTATTTTCCAGAAGATAAGGCCAGACCACATGCGGCACGTGTTACTATGAACTGTCTTAGAGTTTGTCAAACACTTCCTTTGCCAGGCAGATCGCCATATCTCTCTTCAATAGAGTGTGTCTGGGATATGATGAAAGAGGCGACTGCATCTACCAGGGAGTGTTAATGACATTTCCTAATGATTGGAGCAAATTTGGCAAGAATTGCCGCAGACGACCATCAGGGTGCTTTATCACTCTATGCCCCATCGTGTGGCAGCTTGCATCCAGGCTAGAGATGGATCAACACCTTATTGAGCTCGTTATTTTGTAACTATATGTAACTCTAGAATAAATCATTCAATTTTTCTGAAATTTTAATCATTTCGTATTCTGTACGTAATCTTTCTACCCACCAATTTTTGTCTTTATTGGACAACTGGTTCTTGGTGCGTTTTTTTGTTATAGAGTGTATTTTATTGAATAAAGCTATCTTTTGGCTTTACAAATTATATTTTATTTTTGTTTCGACGCTACTTAGAGGTCAAGTTACGATCAATTTTATATAGTTAGAAAAACTGGAAGTGAATCTACCAGAAGTGGTAATTTAAATTGTTCGAAATCTATCATGGCGTGTCTGGTAACTCAAAATGCTGTGAATGTACTTCTATAAATGTTTTTGTACCTGATATTAATATTATTTTCTAGAGAATGTTCTAAAATATTTTCTACTGTATGAATATTTTTTGAATAAGGGTCTCTTATTCAAATAATGGTCTCATGAAGAATGTCATATTTCTTATAATATTTACTCGACCAGAGCTCAAAAACTTTAAATTTCAATAAAACATTAGAATTTTCGTACATTCTCTAGATAAATGCCTTTAATTTTTTTAGTAATACTTTTACTGATATAAGTTTAGTAGTTCTTTCTCCACAACTGCTTTGCTTTCAAAAATATTTTGGTAAAATTTCACTTGTAATTGTGATTTTTGTAAAATTTAAATAATTTTTAAAAATATTGTTAGTGTTAAGTCTTAGTATTTATTGGTACTGATTTCTAGAAAAGCATTTATAATGTTAAAGCATACTATTTTTTAAATAAATACTCCATACGTTTTCGGACACCTTAACCCCCCCTCCCACATCCCTCCGAATCGTCGCCATGGTGAGAAGATAGCGAGCTGGAGGAAAGAGAACGGGGCCCCCCACGTGCCATGCATCATATCCGTGAAAAAGTTGGACAATTGCCAAGGGGGAATATCATCAGAGGTATGGAATGGGGAACTCGTAAGGAACTCGCGTGGCGTATTTTCGTAGTTTTTTTTACAATAAACGTGCCGTTTTCAACGAATAAACGCACCCAAAATATTACCATTATATGGCTCTTCCCGTTACGGGAGTGTCTGGGGCATTGTGTATATGTCACTAACGTTCGCGCCAGAAGCACTACGGATAACGTCTTGTAAGCAAACACTTTGACTTCTGTGAGTGATGCACTAAATTTATATTATTAATTTTCATTTCATTTGAATTATAATTAATTCTAGTCAGATACCTAGAACAAATACACAAAAAGAGGAAAAGAGTTTCGTGAAAGAAAAAAAAAGAACTAGCAGCAAGTCCAGTCGAAAGTCTATATATCACCAGCACTGGCGTGGCTAGTTCTGAGTGGGCCTATATCAAAATTCCTTCTGGGGGCTCTTTTTTTAGATATGAAGGAAAGGAAGGTTCGTTCTGGGTACCTTCCGTTCCATACGCAAGTACGTAACCAATCACGCCAAAACGATCGTCAACGCGTGATGTTGGTACTAGTTCATATAGATATCCACCGCCACATACTCCCCCGCCAGTGTTTCGGCGAATAGGCGAACAACGATACCATATTCGTGGCGAGTATGTAAGCAGTTGCGTCATTCGTGTGAGACGGTTTTGAGAATTGCGTCATTTGTGTGAGACGACTTTTGAGAATTGCGTCAATGATAGACGGCTTAGTTGCTTGTGCGGTGGATAGATGGCGCCACGACTGCGGCGCGTGAAGGGTGCGGTTCCTTTGCACGGCCAGGGTCACCAATGAAGGAAAGGAAGGTTCGTTCTGGGTACCTTCCGTTCCATACGCAAGTACGTAACCAATCACGCCAAAACGATCGTCAACGCGTGATGTTGGTACTAGTTCATATAGATATCCACCGCCACAGATATGAGAGCCCTATTAGAGGGATTGTAGTTACACAGTTTGGAGGCTCTGTAGCTTCGGGGCCTCGTATCCTTGATACGGCGGTAGCTACGCCCCTGATTACCAGGTAGTCCTGTTGAAGCTTTTATCCCCTTCATCCGTAAAATTTTAATGCGGTGCACACCAGAGCCTGCTGCAATCATTGGATCCGATAATGATTAAAAGTCGATTATCTTAACTGGAGTCTTTAAAGTTGATATTGCTTCAGAAGAAGCAAAGTCAATCATTGAATTCTTGAAACGGACACTGAATTTCACAATGAATACTGATTCTAAAAAAGGAACAAGATACAGAACCACGATTGATGCAGTTTTCTTACGTTTTCTTGATTGACTACAATAGAAGATTTTTATATCCTACTTCAGTGACCACACATCTATAGTGAATTTTAGAAAATAATGATGCAAAAAAATTGAATAAAAATATTATTTTCATACAATAAATGAAGTTCGAATTTTATTTGATTAGTGTTCCTCCAGCAGTTTAATATAATTAGATTTATCCCCCACCCCCCTGCATTTACGGCCAACGTCGCCAAAGAAGTTTCACTTCTATCGCGTGGCTTTCCCCATTCTTTTTTTTATGGGGATAATTAAAAAAACATTTATATAGATGTAATGTAAGAACACTTCAAAGACTTCAAAAAGCAATACAAAGTGGAAAAATTCCCCCAAAATGTCCGAGAAAGCTCTTTTGGCTTGGCCAAATGTTTACTTTAAGTGTACTATGCTAAAGAAAGTCATACTGAAAATTTGAAGTAAATAACTTTATTCAATAAAAATGTATGATGCTCTGAAAATGATCCTATTATTTTTGAATCAACCGGTATTCTCCTTTGTAATTTTTATACTCTTCACGTTGTGTATTAATGCTTTAAAAATATGTATTGCACTTTTTGTCTTTCAAAATGTTTCATTGTGCTTAATGAGTGTGCGTGTGCTCTCTCTCTCTCACGCACACGCACGCACGCACCCAGAGCTATAATTTCGTCAGACTACCTTAGAGAAGAACTACACTTTCGTTTCGTCTACCATACAGATATTTCTTTTCTGACTAGTGGACATGAATTTAATTACGAGTATTGACTATACATTGTACAAACAAGTGTTACATATATAAAGAAGATGCAAAACACTCTCTGAAAGATTACAACTGAACAAAAGCGTTCTTCTTTTCATTCCAAAAGATATCAAATTATACCAGCGTTTCTCAAACTGTGGGCACGCCCACCTAGGGGGGCGTGATAATTCTACGTGGGGGACGTGAGCATATCGAAAAGTCGAAAACAAAAGATTATTTTTTTTTTTAAAAAAGTATTAATTTACAGAAATAAATAAAAAAAACCTTCTGACATAATAAAAAAAAAATAAAATACTCATTTAGACTGATAGAATACACTTCTAAATGTATCAATACTGCACAATGCATTTGATAATTAATTTATCAATTTTAAATTAAGAACAAGTTTAATAATTACCAGTGAAAGCCATGTGCTGGCCATGTATAAAATTATATACAAAATGTAATACTTATCTTGATATTATATATTCAGTCATTGGCGCATACAAGGAAGATGTCTCCGGTCCAGACCCCCCTCACATTTTTCGATTATAATCTCATCTACGTAAAATTTAATTAAATATTTATTAATAATTAATTTTATTAATTAATGATAATTATTTATTCTATAACTAATTGTTTAATGTTTTTGTTCCTGAAAATCGATAAAATTAATAGAATAAATTGGGCGGCGTATTGGAGCAGGATACGAGAATGGTGGACTTTCAACCCTCCCCCTTTGATAAATTCCTGTGTACACCACTGTGTACGGTTTATAATTAAAGTCGCATTGTTGCTTTAGCGTCAAAGAACAGTCGGACCTCAATATAACGAAGTCGCTAAATCCCAGAAAAAAGTTCGTTACATGGAATATTCATTACAAAGAGGTTCATCTTTTATTATACTTTATAAACCACATAAAACAAATTTTAAACACTATATATTACAAAATAACTATTTACACCTTTTTCAAAATTAATATATGTTTATTTTATGTGTCTTACCCATCAAAAAAGAAAGAAAGAACAACTGCAAGGAAAACAAGAAAAAGAATGTCGAAGAATTCACTGTATTTTGAATATTAAGAAAATAATTTTATACTAAAATTAACGAATTTTAAGGAGGGTGAAAGAGGATATCGAGGATGTTTCTAGTGAACTGGGCAGTGGGGGTTAAAGGTTGCACTTCTTAGATGAAACGTCCAGAACTCTATTGCTCTCGGCGCGAGTAAGGATCTAATAAAACCAGTTCAAGATTTATGATTACCATAAAATCTGTTAAAGAGAGAACAACTTGAAATTTTTTTAGAAATTCTTAAAGAAAATGGGAGAACAAAACTTGAATCATAAAAGAAAAAGTCCATTATATAGAAAATGCACTTCGCTATAGAGAGGTTATTTTACGAAGAAAACCGTGAAATGTTCAAAGTTCCAGAAAAAAAGTTCGCTGTATAAAAAAATTCGCAATATAGAGGTTCGTTACATAGAGGTTCGACTGTATATTTTTATTGATTTCAATACACTGTTATTGTATGATTGATGAAAATTATGACTGAAAATTGTCGCAAGTATTGAAAGTTTTAGAAGAACTGAATTATACATTCTTATTTCCGAAAGTACGTCAATTTTTGGGTTTCAGTGCGCAGGCCATACAAACTAGTTGATTCTGCAAAACGATATCTACAATTCTCGAAAAGCATGACAGTCAACAAAGGAAGAAGAGAACCAACATAACTTAATTAAGCCATCTGTGTTCCTGTTTCTCAAATGCTTACGTTTAACTGCAGCGCTCAATGCTTAATGGCTTAATGGCTAATGAGTTCAATAATGATATTTTCTGATGACACAGATGTTTGCTAATTTCTGTCCCATAGCTACAAATGAATGTAAAATAGAATGTATAATGCAATAAATAAGACATTTAAATCACATAAATGCATACGTAGTCTGCATTTATTTCGATTTCCAAAAATATTTCAAAATAAACAAACTTAGACATTGAAGGCATCATAAACATCGCATTAAGGCTGTTTTCGGTTAATGTTAAAGAATAGGACCCGAATTTGGAACATTTTTTCAGATATAAAAGAAATGAAAAATTAATATGATGTTCTGGCTTCACGATCCTTTAACGAGTAGTATTTTTAATTATATTTCCCATTTTTAATCGAGTTGATTCATTTTTTCTGGTATAAAATGTGTTTCGTGTTTTTTCTCCTATATCGTAATGTTAAATGGGCTTTACCATCAAGTATTAAAACAAAAAAGAAAGTATTAACGGAATATTTTGAAATTTTTAAAAACTTTATATTGTTAACAGTGGTATGAGCTAAGGTATTGTAAATTTCCATGGAAATTGAGGCATTTTTCTGTCTGAAAATGTGCTTCGCGTTTAGTTCAAGCTCTCGTACTTTTACCGAAGACAGCCTTAAACAAAACAATTTATCGAACTACATTTCCGAACATTTTGGAATTTCCCCCGAAAAATCACATTTTGCTTAATAATTTAATAAAAGTTTTTAAAGTCCAATATTTTCCGTATTTACTCGAATCTAAGCCGCACTATTTTACCATTGTAATGTTACTCAAAATCGGAATGTGACTTAGAATCGAAGGTAACACATTTGTTGGATGGGGAAAATTGAGTTTCCACTCCTTTGAAAAGGATAAATGTAACCGTTCATTCTAATTACTTGCAACGATGACTTATTTCTATTCCACAGTTTATCTTAAGTACTCAATCTATCCTAAAAATTGTTGTCTGCTCGTATCTTGGAAATTTTTTTCTATACGCTTTCTTTTTTAATCACCTAAACTTCAAAGATATCGGTGATAGCATCAAGACGAGTTCAATATGACGCAAGTATGAAAAGGGAGACAATTTTATGTTCAGAAATAAAGCAGAATTAGAACAGCGATCATTGAAAATTTGACGCGGGTGAAACAAATATACGTCGATGGCGTTAACAAAATGATATAATTTTTGCTTGTAAATGCTCAACAGTATTAAATAATTCTTTTCCATTATTCTACAATACATTCTTTTAAAAAAATGTTACATAACAAATGCATTGGGTGGAAAGAAAGACGACACTGTGTGGGAAAATGGCGAAGCTGGCATCAATTCCGAAGTCAGCTGTGACAATGGGAGAGACGAATCATTTTCGAATCATTATATATATATATATATATACACACATATAGCAGTAAATAAATTAAAAGAAGACTAATAAATCCTAAAACATCTTAAGATCAAACCGAAAGAACCAAGAACATGGAACCATGACAAACCAAAAAAAGAGAAATTTAGCTAGAGTGGAAAAAATATTATGATTTCAAGAGCTGTGACTGGTTTAGGACAGTGAAACAGGGTTAAACAGTGTTTTGTGAGATCTCATATATATATATATATATATGATATTGAGACGGTTAGAGTAATAATAGGTTCATGTATGCTTTGGAAAGTTTTTTTTAATACTGGCAAAATAAATTATTTATTAAGTTCTAATTATTTCTCATTAATTTTTTAAAAAACATTTCTTAGGTATTGGATATTGATGAACCTTTTACACAATTTTTTATTATTTTTTCTAAAAGAACGTGTAGAGAATTGACGGTGTGGCTTAGTATTGATGGCTACTTAAATTCGAGTAAATACGGTATAACCTTTATTTTTGGTACAATTAGTAGTAAATAAATTATAAGAATTTAATGTTAAACAATGTACAAGCATTACTTACGACTATTTACGCTTAGTATGCCAAAAAATAAATACATAAAAATACTAAAAAATAAAGATAAGTACAATGATAGAGTTAAAAGACTCTTAGTAATTTACAATAGAGCACATACATGTACATTTTTTCAATAACTACAATAATTATTGAGTACAAAGTCATATTCAAGTTAATCGATGAATAATAGAACATAAATGTATCTAAAAATGTCTTTTAAAATGTAACAGGGGAAAATTTTTTAAAAACTTTTATGATTATTCTGCCGAATCTGAATTTAGAAGGAACTGTCATTCTTAGACATTTCCAATTTGTGCGTGAACTTTTTAATCATAGTTATCAGATTCAAATGATGAATACTTAATACATACATTTTACGACCCTTCCTGCCATTTTTCATTTTAAGGATTTTTTTGTATTTGTAAGGGTTTTTTTGGTTATTTTAAAGCTCATTTTTTTTAAAAACTTTTAATTATATCTCATAAATCGTGAAGGTCTAAGTCGAACCAGGGTACCAATTTCTGTAAAATGACATCTTTCAAATGAAGCGACAAAAATTTCGAATTTTATATATTGCCTTCCTATAATGGTTTTAAGATTTAGGAGTATAGGGTGTAATCGGATTATCGGTTTTCAAATTTTCCTGAAATTTTCTTGACTTAAGGTTTAATTTTTAACTTTTCAAAGATACTTGTGGTTGTATTTGAAAGTAATTTTAATTTACAGTTTTTAAACATGTATTTCTTATACCACAAAATCATATTTAACTATATTTTAATTTTCACTTGCGTTCATCCAACTGGGAAAAAAATAAATCGAGTTGTTGCAAACACACACAATTTTAAATAGAATTAAAATTTACAATGCAATAGTGCTTAAACTCTATACAATTGGTTATACATAATACTCTGTAAAGTCGTTTCAAAGCAAATTTTTGAATTTTGGGTGTACTTCATAGGTTGTTTTAGAAACGTAAATTTGGTCATTCACATTTAGAATCTGTGAATGACCAAATTTTAATGATCTGTGAAATTTTTCTGAAAAGTTTTTTATGAAATGTGATTTTAAAAGTTGCAAAATCTTTTTATTTAGATGTACTAGAATAGATTATATTTTAGCTCTTACATATGTCGCAGGAAAATGATGAAATTAGGAATCTCATCAAATCCCTAAGGGAGATGATCACTTCACGGTAGATGTTAAAATAACGTCTCTTCAAGGTCATTTTCCCGATAAAGTAAGAGATTTGAACGAATCCCTGAGCTGTTTCAGTGAAATGATGCAATATTTTCAAGAGTTTAAAAGTGTTTATTTAACAAATATGTTGCATTATTAAGCGTAGAAGTAAGTAATACAGCAATAGTCAATGAAATACCAATTATTTATTCGAAACTAATTAAACAAATAATTAGAAAATTAGGCTGGTATTTTTTGACGTATAATATCTTTTCTCTCGGTTGCTTACGCACTAAAATATCAATCCCTATGTTAATCCTATAGTGCCATTTTTTTAAAGATATGAGGTTGATATTTAGGGGATCGATAATACTACCTGGATGGTTAAGAAGTACAAGGACTCGACCCCCCAGGTATCTCTCCCTCCCTGTATAGCATTTTGCCAATGCAAATCCTGACTAGTCCATTTCATCATTTTACTGAAACAATTCAGGAATTTGAAAAAATCACTTACTTTCATCAGGGAAATGACCTTATTTTAACATCTACCGTCAAGTGATTATCTCCCTTAGGGATTTGATGAGATTCCTAATTTCGCCATTTCCTTGCGAGTTATATATATATATATATATTTATATATATATATAAATATATATAATTTAATCACAACCCAATAATCAATCAAAAAATCGAAACCATATGAATCCTATAACATTAAATCCCATTTCAAAATATCAATGGCGAATATAGAAGATAAAATTCCAACGTTTTCAAACAAAATTAAAAAATTATAAAATAAAAATTTATAAAATATCCAAGTGCAACCTCGGACTTAGGACCGATAAGTGGGGTTAAACTAATTTGATGGCGCCAACCTTCCCCCTATTGCAACTTGGTAAGTTAATCGGAAAATATCCAATTCTCAAAAATTTAAAAATTAAAAAGTTAAAATTAAACCATTAAACTTGGAAAATTAAACTATTCGCCATCGCATTCTGAAAGATATTATATAAAATATTAAAATTCTAAAACAATTAATTGCATAATATAAGTGAACCCTCGAACACCAAAGTTGACACACTCATCTTTAAAATAGTTGTATAGGTAGAAAAAATGTCTAAAATCCGAAAGTTCAAATTAAAAACCAAGTATGTTCACAAATGAATAGCGTAAATCATTAAAAACTCACCAAAGAGCATCCTATCAATAATTCAATTCACAATTTTTGAACGATATTTCTCTCATATTTAATACAACAATTACCACTCCTATATTTTACTCACAACACCCACTAATGCCATGTCAATCCAAATGATTATAATCTCACACCAGAGTTTAACTATTTGGTATTAGATGCAAATCAGATTGCATGCAAAAAAGTTGTTTGATTGGTCATAAACGTTTGATTGGTCATAAATAATTTTAAAGTGTAGTCGTGTAAATATTGGTCTATGTGTGTATTATAATGTATTCTGTGTGTGGAATGCACATATTCTTCACAGCTGGACCACTAACAAGCTGACTTTGTGGACCTAATGTTGTGTGGTGGATTTGTGCATTTATGAGTTTAAAAATATTTTTAAGAAATATTTTTGATTTATGTATTTTCTCAAGAAGTTGATGGGATAATCATTCTGTATGCAACAAAATATAAATTTCTGGATGTTATTGAATTTATCAATATTGTGTGTAGTTAAATTATTATTTCTCATCAAAAAATTTAAACTTATATTTCTAAATATTGATATTTGTAAGCAGCTATTGAAGTTAAATGCTTCCCTTTTATCATAGATATTGCTGTATAATTTGTTGTCAATAATATTTAAATCTAAATCTAAAAATTCAACTTTGCTCGAGTTAAAATTTGTCTGTATTAATTTTAGGTTTTCCGGATAAAAATTAATGCTAGGTTTAAATTCAATGTCGCGACCTATAACAATTAAATCATCTACGCATCTTAATAAGAGGCAAGATGGTTCATTTCTTCGATTTGATTCATAGTGGTGTAAATACAGGTTAGCGAGACTATTACTGGCTGGACCACCCTGAGGCAATTCTTTGATTTGTTTGTAGAGTTTGTTATCAAAAATAATAAAGTTCTCCTGTATTACAAAACTAATTAGTGTATTGAACTTTTCAAAACTAATGTAATCATTCAAACCATATTTCTCATATGCATCTGAAAGTACCTGAATTATATCTTCTATTTTGATGGAGTTAAATAAATCTTCGAAATCAAAACCATGCACTGAAAATACCTCTTGTTGCCCAACCTTCATTACATCACGGCTGTTTTTTATAATGCAAGTACCTTTAAATTTGTCTATTGTATCTTGTAATATGGTCTGAAAAATTGTTCCCGATTTGGATATATAAGTATTGAACCCATTTGTATATTTTCAAAATTTTTTTATATATTTGTATTTTTCCCAATATTTTCATAAAAATGCAAGTAAATATTTGCTAAGCAGTTGCTAGCTGGTCCCCCTTGTGGTAAACCTTTAATTTGCTGATAATAAGCATTATTATGGAAAATATAAGTTTCTTTTAATACTAATTCAATAATAGAAATATATTTATCATATTTTATTATCCTATTTAAAAAATATTTGCTATATATATATACAGGGTGGTCCCGAATTCATGGTATAAACTTTAAGGGTAGATACAGGGCATTGTGCAACAATTATTTATTGTATAAGGAATGTATGGGCGCAAGTGACGCGGTTAGATGCAAACAGGGAAATAAAAAACAAAACAGAAATGGAGCTATCGGTTGGTTGTCTTGCCGGCAGGGGACAGTAGATGTCTAAACGCCATTCAACATGATGCATCTCAGTTGGAGAAAGCGTCATTCGTAATTGTGCTGACGTCTGCGATGGGAGACTTAACGTACGCTGAAAATGCAGACACGCATTACATGTACGGCCGTGCAAATGGTAACGGCAGAGCTTCTCTACGAATGTATCATGCGCAGTTTTCTGATCGATGAGTGCCGGATCACAGAATTTTTCAGCAGTTACTCCGTGAACTTCGTGAAACACGTTCGTTCCACATCACCAGGTATGATGCTGGTGAAGGAAGAGCTGTATGCAGTCCAAGAGTGGAAGAAAGCACCTCAAACGTTATGGCAGATAGACTAGAGTGAAGTACAAGAGCTGTTGCTCAACATGTGTGAGTCATCAGATCGTTTGTAGAGTCTTAAATGAAAATCACTTACACCTCTTCCAATTTCAGCGAGTACAAACTTTGAATCAGGAAGACCATCTTCTTCGACTGGCAGTGGATGGTAAAGCAATGTGCACTGCAGATGGACTTTATACTCATGTGCTGAAGAGTTATGAACAGTTATTGTAAACATTACACTTGTCAACGACGATTTCAATAAACTCTTTGTCTTTTCTTTTGTCTCTTATATTTTATGTTTGTGTCTCACCGCGTCACTTGCGCCTATACATTCCTATACAATAAATGACTGCTTACTAGGTCCTGCACCTACCCTTAAAGTTTGTTCCATGAATTCGGGACAATAATAATCCTTCATGAATATATTTAAACAATTATAATACAAAGTCAATAATATTTTAAGTCAGTTCCTACTGTGAATGGATGAATAGAATTATTTTATTAACGATTGAAAATTGGAATAGGATATATATATATAAATAAATATATGTATAGGGAGAGAGTGAATGAATAGTAGGAATTGAAAAAAGAACATGATTTGTCTGCATTGTTGTAACAATGCACTCCCGGTTTGGCTGAAAAACAGGTTTTCGACGCCAACTTTTGTCTTTGTTTTAACAGTTACATTGTTACAAGAGAGACGAATCTAAGTTGGCGTCTAAAACCGATAATTAATTAAATTAAATTTATTTAATTAATTAATACTTAAAAAAACTGTATTAACATCAAGTGTCATCCGTTACAATTTTAAAAAAATTATTTGAATTTGATTGGATGAATAGAAAGTATTTTATTAACGATTGAAAATTAGAACAACATAAATATATAAATAAATTAATATATATAGAGAGTAAGCTAAAGTAGGAATTGAAAAAAAACAGAGAAAATTAAAACTTGATTATGTTTATGTTTTTTTAACCATTAATTTAAGATTATATTACAGATAACTGTTAGAATTTTACAACTATTAAAACTTGTATCAACTAACAGTATAAGTGAGAAAGAGCTGACTGTGGAATGAATTTTAGAGGTAGGATCTGTTCAGCATTTAAAGTAATTTTCTTTGTTCGTATGTATTTAAATTCAATTTATATATTCCTTTTGGTTAGAGTTTTGCGAGATTATGTTTTTTATGCTTTTCTCTCTTTCTTTGTTGAATTTTTTACTTTATTTTATATCATTCCTTAAACTCAGATATTTAAATCATCCTTCAACTTTCGTGGTAAGAAATTTTATCAAGACTCACATCAAAGAATTTACATGCGATTAGAGATGATTGGATCATATTCAGAGGTGCTCCTTAAAAAGAGGATTTATATGAGGGCAAGTAGAAATGTAAGGGGACTTCTGCAATTTCTTTATCCAAGGCTTGACAACAGCGTTAGTATCCAGCCCTGAATGTGGGGTAGTCGGCAACGCTTATATACAACGTGTCACTCGTCTTCTTTCGTAGTCGCTGGTGTCTAGGAAACCATTCAACATGGCAGTTTCATTGTCCATCTGCACTGAGGAGGAAAAGAGGGCAGTGATTCGCTTTTTGTTTGCTGAAGATGAGATACTTATGCTGGATATTAGCTATCCCTTCCATCAACGACTTACAAAGGGAATCATTGTCTAAGCGAATCAATCTGCACAAAGATGGAAAGGAGGGTGTTTATTCAAATTTTTTTGTAGAAGGTGTGAAATCTGCTGAAATTATTCGTCGTATGTAAGTGCAGTATGATGAAAGCTGTTTATAGACAGCTAGTGAATAGATAAAGAGCTTCAAACTTCTTTTTGTGATGACGAAACATCGGGCGGTCCATAGGCGTCAACCTCTGAAAACATTGTGCAAGTCATTGATGGAAGAGTATTGTGATGGAAGGGATAGCTAGTATCCAGCATAAGTATCCCATCTTCAGCGAGCAAAAAGTGAATCATTGCTATCCTTTCCTCCTTGGTGCAGATGGAAGGTAAAGTCCTACTAAAGCCCACACCCTTGATGACAAACCGAAAAAAGCGGCAAGCCAGAACGAGATGGTGCCATGCGAAACCGACAACGTCGGCAAGTGAATATAGTGGAATAAGGTGGATGTGTTATGAAAATATATGTTAATAATACAGAAATTAATCAATTATATTTAAGATAAAAAAATAAATAAAAGAAAACAGCGCCTACTCTCTCTTTCTTACTGCTGATCTTTTCCGAGTGGAGGGCACAGCGTAATAGCAGATTTTGAAAAAGCTTTGAAGGCCTCATCGCTATGCAAATGACCACCCCCATATATATTCAGCGAGATAATGGTCAAACATACCTTCGGCTTGGCTGGTATTGTTTCGAAGAAAACGTTTAATTGTAAACGTTTAATTAACAGCATGTACCCTCAATAGAATTTGTGAGAGCACCGGCATCAAAATCTGTAAAACATACGCTAAGATTGACCTCCAAATGTTTAAAACTCTCATCTGACAAACATTTATACGCTTTTCAATATATTTCCAGCCATACTTCCAGTCCTGTGCCATACAACAAAATGACGAAATTTGAAATGCCCACCGACAAAATGTGGCCAAATACGAAAATTCCAGAAATAGTTATTTACCATATCTAGTGTATCAAAATAGGGCAACCAAGATGGCGCAATTATCGCCAACCAAAATAATTCGTAACAAGGGTGTGGGCTCTGCTAGGATCCAACCTCTCTCTTTACTTTTTACTTTTCTTCGTACATGTGTATAAAAATAGGAATGTTTAAGAGATATATTAAAATATATTTGAAATTTCTTTTTTCTAGTTTCAAAATGCAGAAATAAATGCTCTCTCATCAATAAGTTTAAATACTGTTTTTAAATTAATGAGATAAACTTTTATTTTCAAAATAATTTATAGCAAAAAGATTTTGAAGACTGCATTTAAGTAGTAGAAATTATTAATAATATTTTAGTCAGAATATTACATAAGGTTCACAGAATTTAACTGAATTGGGAAAATAGCATAACTAATGTTTTAAAAGTATTTTTACTATTTTCTGTCATAAATGTAAATGATGTACATATCAACTCGTTTGAAAGAAAAAGACAAATTTGATGACTTTTTCATGTGCTTTTCTTAAAATAGATTGCGACATAAATGCTTTTAAAGCTAATGTATGATTGTGAAAGGATAGAATATAAATCTAATCAGAATTAATTATTGCAACACAAAGTGAAATTTAAAAATTCAAATGATCTCTTAAAAAATTATTTAAAGCAAAATTTTTATCCTATATATGATATAAAGGGAAATTATTAAACTGTCTGCCAAAGAACTCAAAGAGATGTTAGTTTTTGAAGCGGAAAATTAATATAAAAAGTTAAGAATTAATTGGCAAATTTTGAAATATATTTAAAAAAATAATGCGAAATATTTGAAAAGGAAATAATTTTAACATCAATAAAACAAAAATTTAAGAATACTCATTATCATCGCAGGTATATTTCTAACTTCTCATATCAAACATAATCTTATTTCGAAATCTTTATTTCGTAAAGCCTTTTTCTATAGACATTGATGATGAATGCAGATTACAAAGATAAATTTCTGTAAGCATATGCTTATGTTTTAGGGGAATAGAAGCATCTGTAGTTACATTATTAGAAATTTATGAACTAAAACTAAAATTGAAAAAAAAATGAAATTTTGGAATATCTATTAATTTTAGTATAAAAACTCTCTTTCTCTCTCTCTCATTTTCATTACTTTTTTATAATTACATGGAATACATTAAATAGAATATATAGCACATATATATATTATTTAAAAATATACTATGCTATAATTAGGGACAATTCTAAGCAGTATGATTAATTACAAAATGATAGATGAGGCTTCTTGAAACCTCCTTTCATAAACATGAAAATATGACAAAATTCCCATATATAACTTTCATCTTGTCATATATATATATGGGAAGATTATATTAAAATATAGAAAATCTGTTATATATAGAAGTCTTTTTAGATCAATCAATACCGTCTATACTATGAGCAAGAAATAATTTTTAGTATGAAAAATTATAACAGTAACAAAAATGAGGCAATAATTTAAAACTAATAAATTTTACAAAAAAGGGAGTTCCAAGAAGTTTATATTTTTAGACATCTTTTTTTTGTTACTAAAAGAGAAGCCCTATCTGAAAGAAGAGAGGGAAAATTTGATGCAGCTACTTTTAATGAAGTAAATATTTAAAATATTTTTGTTGGGGATGTTGCTTAGGAATTTTGTTAATTTTCTTATATAAAATATTTAATTCTATTAATATATAAAATGTTTCTTATGTTATGAAAAGACATCTATTCAAAATTTCTAGAGTTGTAAAAAAAGTTTTAGAATATTTCTAAGAACTGTATCAAAGATTTTTAAAATTTTTTGGATCATTATATAAAAATATTCATTTGCTTTCATAAATAGTTGTATTCTAGAGCTGAAAAGTTTTCGAATTACTTAGGTTTTAATGATGTACCTTCTCAGAGATTTTAATGATGTTAGTTCTTTTCCATTCCTTTATAAATAAAATATGCGATCTTTTAATCTTTTACATATATTTTTTTTAGTACATAAAAGAAATAAATGGATATAAATTTTGGCTGCGAAATTCTACTGATCGAGTTCAGATAATTTTAAAAAGATCGCTTTTGGTTTACTAGTAAATTGTTAGTAAAATTGACAGAATGTTCTTGAATGAAAAGGTTCGAAGAAAGGCCATATGTTTCTAATTTCTCCTCTTAGGATTTTCTTTACCTTTATGAACTGCATTTATTTTAATTTGCCTTGAACGTTTTTTATGATTTCCTGAGTTTCTTCCTGCTTTGTGAAAGCTTTTTCAATACTCTAATATTTTAAAATATATTTTTTAACTATCAGGAATAAAGGAATATGCAACGGAATATAGCTATAGCTAGAATGTTTTTTTTTTAAAAATTCCATTAATTTTATGTCAGTTGCGGCCTTTTATATCATTTTTTTTCAGTCTTTTCAAAAAGAATGCGGTATTTCTTACATTTTCTCCTTAAAACTGTCAAATTTTATATTTCATGGAAATATTTTGTTTGTTACCTGATCGACAGTAACACATCGAGGTTCACGAAATTCATCATGGCAAAGGGATACATTTACGCCTATCGTTAGCCTTAGTTTTGAGCACCATGCAGATGACAGTGCGATTTGATTTGATTCTCCCCCAATTTTGAGGGAGAACACTCTGGGATTGGTCAAGGGTCTCCCACCTGTCTTCCCCTTCCACCAACCTCACGAGAGGACTTGCGGCTCGGCGGCTATTTAGAGTACCCCCATGCCGCGAAGGCATTATACATTAACAAACATCCATGTCTTCTCCGGGATTCGAACCCAGTCCCTGTGGCACCGCAGTCAGCGTAATTAACCACTATACCGGATGGGAGGCAGGAAATATTTTAGAAATAAGGAATACTCTCACCCTGCAGGATATGATAAATTAGCCATTATCGATCTACTTTGAGGGTATTTCTTAATGTTGTATGATTCTATATTGTTTTTTTTTAAAAAGTTATTGATATCCAAATGGTAGGACGAAGAATTTGTTTCTATATTCAATAACATTCTTATATTCATCGCTTCTTGATTTATAAAGTACAGGACTTGAATTTCTAAAACAGAAGTACATTTATTTTTTATGCCCCGTAATCTACGCTTTGGGATCAATTTCCATAAGATCCTTTTTTTATTTTTTTCTTACTTATGCTACTTGATAGACAGTAACATCAATTCAAGGACCGAGAAATTCATCACGGCAAAGGGCCTTAGCTTTGAGCACCATGCAGGTGACAGCGTGATTTGACTGGATTCCACCCCAATTTTGAGGGAGAACACTCTGGGGTTGGTCAAGGATCCTTCACCTCCTTTACTCTTCCACCAATCTCACGAGAGGACTTGCAGCTCGAGAGTCAGTTGGAGTACTCCCCTGACACGAAGGCACTATACATTTGCAGACATCCATGCCACCCAGGCTACACGCACAGTAGTCAGCGTCACTAACCACTATAGCGGATGGGCAGAACCCGATTTTTATAGATAGTTAAATGATTCTACACGAGTAAAAGAATCATGCTTACCAAATTTCAAATCTGTAGTTATATTAAATAAAAAACGGTACTTATATTGTAACGCCCCCCGCAATCTCCCTTGGGGGCTGATTTTCGCAAAGCCTTGGTGAATTTCAAGTCTGTGAGTCTACTGGTTCAAAAGATTTAAAAACATAAAGCTGTAGGAACCTTCTTGGAAATAGATTTCCGCAAAACTCGTTCTTACCGCATCTCTTCTGATCAAAAGAAACAGGGTTGCCAACTTTAAAGTCTGTAGATCTTGTAGTTAAAAAAACAGGAATTTGTTTTACCGAAAACTCTCCAGTAAATCCTGCAAAACCCTATGGGAAATGATTTACATGAAACCCCCCTTAGAAAATCTATATGGAACAAAAACATGCCAGCGAAATTTCATGTCTGTAGGTCTAATAGTTCCAGAGATCTCATGAACACTGAGCGAGTCACTTTTTTCTTCCATATTAAAATATTACAATTTTTTTTTTTTTTTTTTGAATGAGGAAAATGGAAATTATAAAAATGTGAAACTCATAATGTAAGAAAGTTAGAAACTGAGATGCACAGATATGTATGTATATATATACAACCACAAACATTAAGAACGGAAAAAGCATTGTTAAACAATAAATAATAATTTTTAAAAAGTAATTAAACTTATTTCATTCTTTATTTTAAGTCATATTAATATTTCCTATTGGTCAGGGGTGAGCATTAAGTCGATAGACTAATGGTTGGCTACAAAGACTATTTGGTTGACCGCCTAAAGATTAACAGTTAGCAATTATATACCAAAATAGTCAAGATTGGCTTACAGACTGCAGACTAAGTCTTCTACTGACTATTACTATGAGCACTAACTATAAATGAAAATGTTTTTTAATGTATTTTGAATTGCCTTAATGACAAATGCATAATTTTTTATAATTATATTTGTGGCTATTATTTTTATGTTTGTATCTTGTGTTTTGCTTTAAACATGGTCTTAAAAGTTGTGACGGGCTCACGCGTTTTTTCATTAAAATATTCTTTTGTGTTCTTTGGGGCCAGAATGAATGGCAATTCTTTTCCAACCAATCCAAGAAGTAAAACGTGAAGGAAGGATGAAAATTAGGAAGCTTTTAGTAAGAGGAAGTTTATTAGGAAGTTTAGAGTAAGTTGGGTGGCATTTGGGGATTGTTATGTTAGTGCGTGTGGCAAGCGTGAAGAGTATTTCGCGAAGTGAAGTGACAGTCAAGAGAGGTCACCCAATATCAAGAGCCCTTAGTCAAGATGCATATCATTGCACGCCAGTGAACCGCAATTTCAACTAGGATCAGATAAATTGATACTTCGTTGGACCTGAAAGGTAGGAGTAACCATTTAAATATTCGGATCTGTGATCGCATTAGAATTGAGCTTAGGCGAGTTAGTTACTGATAGTGGTCCGGGCTACGTTATTTACGTTGTTTAGCCACCGTAGATTCTCTCACATATCATATTATTTTCTAATCTGTTATTGGTATAAGTTAAGATCTTAATAAAGTCATATTAAGATCATGGCAGCTTCTAGTTCTTCATTTATTCCTACACCTCTAGCTCACGCTGATAATCTAGGAGAAGGGCATCCGAGGGGGCACCCTTACAAAGTGTAAGTTTATTTTATTGTAGTTATGTAGGTAAGTACATACGTAGTTCGATCCAAAAGTTCGGGGACAAGGTGTAAAAAACCTTACCCTGAGTAACTCACAAAACCGAAGCACATTCACCTTCAAAGTAGTCCCCTTGGGTAACAATAAACTTCTGCCAGCTTTCTGATAATTTCTGGAAGCACTGCTCGAAGCCATTTTTCATCTTTAAAGTCGCCTGTGATGCCACTTTCATTTCATCTAATGACACAAAACAGCGTTCATTTGAATGTGTTTTCATTGATGGAAACAGGTAAAAGTCACACGGGGCTAAGGTGTGGTAAAAAGGTGGGATATGTAAGCAGATCAATGCGAATTTTGACGAGGAACTTTTTTGTCAATTGGGATCAATGTGCTGCTGCGTTGTCATGCAGAAGATACCAATCGCCACTCTGCCAGAATTGCGGGGGGAGGGTTAAGGAATCCGACTACGTTCGGAACCGTGATTTTAAAAAAGCACATAAATGGATAATTTTCATGACATTTAGTGTCACTTAGATTAGAATACATGTATAAAATTGTTTTAAGAACATTTTGACAAAAAAAAAAATTATTTAAATGCGATATTTCGGCAAAAAATTTACGTTGAATAAACTTGTTTCAAAATGTTCTCCTTTTGTGAAAAATGCTTCTATCATAATAATATTTTGCCTGTATATAGCTCAGACCTCTGTACAAAGGCTCAACTATGATTTTTGAAAAATTTACATTATTTTCAGAGTTACAACCCATTGAAATAGTTATCGGCGTTTTTTTCTTAAAATTTCTCCCCTCTGTTGTCGTAAAACATGGATAAACCCACTTCTAAGTTATATATTTAAAAAATTCTAGTGGAGCCTCTGTACAGAGGTCTGAACTATATACAGGCAAAATATTATTATAATAGAAGCATTTTTCGCAAAAGAAGAATATTTTGAAAAACGGTTATTCTAAGTTAATTTTTTAACAAAATATTGTACTTAAATAATTTTTTTATTGTAATTCTATTCTTAAAACAATTTTATGTACATTTTCTTGTCTAAATGACACTAAATATCAGAAAGATTATCCATTTATGCGCTTTTTTAAAATCACGACCGTAGTCGGATACCTTAAAAGGAAAGAATACCCTCAAACGACGTAAAACGTATAAATAATGCTCCTTGTTAACCATTCGGCCTTGGAATATAAATTCTGAATCCAAAATTTTTAAAAAAATACCTCCATCATTACTTTTCCTTTGCTCCGGCAAAGGGAAAGTAATGATGGAGGAATTTTTTCGATAGCGGTGATTCAGGTGACTTCCATGTTGAAGACACACGCTTCGATTGGATGTCAAACAAATAACACCATGTTTCGTCACCTGTACTTATGCGGTTCAAAGAACCTGGTAACATTCCCGACTTCGTTGATTAAATCAGCCGATATTGTCATTCGTTCCTCCTTTTGTTCAGTTGTCAACAATCAAAAGACAATGGGCAGGGACACTCAGTGCATGTTAAGGTCGTCCTTTAGGATGAGCTAGAAATTTATCTTCGAGAAATGTGTAGCCTTAGAGATTTGTGCAAGTGTTTGGCGACGATCTTTTGAACACATTCAGACCAATGCAAAATTTTATGGGGGGCAACGAGGAGGCTCGTAGCAAAAATCCAACGGGTTCATTGTCCTCGAGGGATTCTCAGTTCTCTTTAAAACGCTGATGTCATTCGTAAAACTTGGACCTTACCATGGTAGATTCACCATACACCTTTCTTAGTATTTCAAAAGTCTTCTTTGTTGTTTTACCTAAGCGTTGACAGAATTTAAAGTTGCAGAGCTGTTCAAGAAAAGCCATCTTTTTGCATTATGGAGCAAAGCTAACTAACTTCGGAAGATAACAGCTGCGAGTGCGGTGACATGGACTAAACCAACCTGGGCAGGTAGGAAAGGGTTGGTAGAGTCCATTTCAAGCGGTTTAACTTTAGGTACTTGCTGTAGTCGTTAGCAATGACTGCAGTCCCCGAATTTTTGGATCGTACTACGTGTTCGGTATTTATTATTAAGTTATAATAAATATTGAAGACCTTTTTCTTAGCTCACCACACCTACGCCACTGGGCGGATTACAGCATCTTGAAAAAATTAGAAGTAACCCGTAAGCTGGAAAAGCTTGCCAGGTCCCTGACATTGGTTATCTAAATCTTTTGTTGTTTTATTTTTTATAAATGATTTGTAAACATTTTATTTTATCATTTATACTTTTTTTTCAATAAAAAAGTGTCTGATGAAAATGTACAATGGGCTAAAAGGAAATGTATATTCTTACTCATTAGGTAACACTATTTATTAGTTGCCGTTTGGATTTCATTTCCATGTATAGCGGAAATATCGCCCATCACATTTATAGTTGGGATATATTGGATTTAAATTTAGGGCAACTTTTTAGTGAGCTTCTTAACTTACATTTATATATCCTTCTTACTTCAAGTATAATTATTCCTTTCCTTTTGCCTCAAGCCAAGACTAAATTTTTATAGTTAACTAGAAATAAACAATTTTATTTCTAGTTCATTTGATACGGATGCCTGGTCACACACACATACACACGCATACACATATACTTTATAAAGTAATTCAAAATAAAATTAGATAAAAGAAAATTTTTGAAAAAGATTACTATAATTATCTGTAATTCTGTACATCTGATAATATTGCTGTTCCTCGCGGCAGACGAAAGCAGACTTATAATTTTAAATTATTTCAAAGTTTTGTTAAATTGAAAAACCGAACACAAATACATTTATATTTTTATTCTTTTTTCCAATTTAATCTATTACTTACTCTTGATGGAATTTTTTTAAAGGTATCCGACTACGTTCGGAACCATGATTTTGAAAATATGTATAAATGAATAAATGTTTTGAAATTTAGTGTCACCTAAATCGGAATAAACATATAAATTTGTTTTAAGAATATTACTACAATAAAAAATTACTTAAATGCCATTTTTTAGCAAAAATGGAGAAAGAATTAAATATTTCCAAAACATTCTCCTTTGATGAAAATTTTTTCGATAATAATAATATTTTGCTTTGCTCTACAGAAACTGAACGAGGATTTTTGAAAAATTCACATTATTTTCAGACTTACGAACAATTGAAGTAATAAACGATGTTTTTTTTTTGTTAAAATTTCTCTATTCTGATGTATTAAAATATATATTAGACATAAAAAAAAATATGCGAAATATTATCAATGAAAGTAAACAAACCGATTCGAACCCGGACTTTTTGCAAGTTTCGTGATTTGTGGTTGGCAGCAACTGCAATGCAAATCGAGTGACTATTTAAACTCGGATCGTGTTAGTTTTTTTAGTTAGAAATAGAAAGAGAAAGGAAATATAAGAAGTGTGTTTTAGCTATTAAATAGAGAGCGGCTGATTGGCTATGACACTGCATGTTGCATCACCATTTTAAGATGATAAATTCGTTTTAAATATTAGAGACTGTAAGAAGACGGTTTTGAATTGGATGTCTGGTAAAGTTGATTTTTTTTAACTAAGATTTTATTAGTCAACTTATTGTTATTGATCGCTCCAGTGACGGGCACATTGACTTTATCCTTGATTATTAATAAAAGTCATTTTTAAGAAACGGCTTTCATCTTTATGCTTCATTGGCACAAAAATTTTCACTGCTTGCTTTGCCAAAGCTTGGGTTAGTTTACCAGGAAGTGTAACAAGATAAATAAATACACTTCTACATAATATATTTCAAAAATCCTAGTTCAGGCTCTGTAAAGAAATCTTAGGTATATATTGGCAAAGTATTATTATTATTAAATCCAAAGTGAATGTTTTGAAAATGTGTCCTCTCTTTTTTTCTTCATTTTTTAATAAAAATGTCCTTTTTTCGGCAAAAAAATATTCTTAAGACAGTTTTCCAATTCGTGTAAAATTCAAGATAATAATAGCTAAAAATTTATTCGCGGTGTTGTATACCTTAAAGGATGTTTAAAAATTTAATGCTCCTATAAATAGGAATACGATTTTCCCCTTTAAACAAAATAAAACCATAAAATATAAAAATTTTAAAAAATTTATTTATTTCTTGGTTTATAAATTCTTTTAATTTTTTTTCAAAATTTTAATTCCCAAAAATATTTTATGTTATTAAGTTTCTTTTCTAAATTTTAAACCCGTGGGGGAAAAAATTTTTATAATTAATTTTTGCCTTGGGTTAAATTCAAAATTTTTAAATAAAACAGAACGCGGTAAAATTTATCATAAAATTTCTTTTTAAAATAGGAAAGGTTTAGGCGTTTTGGTTTGAGTTTAGCTTTTGCCCTAAGGTAACGGGAAAGAAACCGGTATTTTGATGTAACCACCAGATTTGTCAAGTTAAGGGAAAACGCGGTCAAAAAAATTTAATTTAAGACGTTGGATCGCTGAGTCAGGTCCTTCTGAAAACTAAGGTAAATTTTCTGATTTTGGTACCCCCTTTAAATGCTTATAAAAGAAACATTTTAAAAAAAATTTACCATTAGGAAAAAACTTAAATAAATTAAATTTAAAAAAAATGTTTTTTTATAAATTTCCTGTTTTTCCACCTTGACAAGGTTTATGGAAATTAAAGAATTTTTTTTTATTTTAGCCCGGGGGGCCCAAAAAAACCCCAAAATTATTTAATTTTTAACCAAAAAGGGAAATTCCCCAAAAGAAGCGAGCTAATATACGAAATTTAATAAAGAAGTTTCCAAAAGAGAAACTTTAAAAAAGATTTTTCTATTTAATTTTTCCCTAATAAAAGGGAAAAAATTCTAAGTTTAAAACCCTTAACTTTAAATCAACCCAAGGGTAACTATTACCATGAAAAAACATTATATATTTAAAATCCGAATTGTGGTAACAAAGAGAAAAGGTAAGGATAATTCTTTATCTATTAGGACTGTGTTAAGTTGAGATTAGAATAGGAGGGTATATATGACCCAAAGTCCCCTTATTTGGTAATACGTAATATGTGTTTTCTCCTCGGGTCCACTATTATAATATAAATATTATCATTGTTAGTGTTTAAAAAATCTTAATAAAAGATATTTTTAAGATCAGCAACGCCTGGTTTTCATTCACTCCCACACCTCTAGGTCACGAAAGACTTAGAAGTGGTTCACCCACGGGCGAAAACCTTACAGACCTACTGATCCGAAATTTGGTAAGAGCTTTTCTTGCAGAAAATCTGTAGGAAAAGGTTTTTGTGAATTCAATTCCCAGTAGAGTTCAGGAATATTATTAATTTCGGAATATTATTGAAAAAATTCCATTTTTGAATTATTACATGCACAGACTTTGTTGAGCAGAAATTAGCAAAAAAACGCGCTTTGCAGAAATCGGGAAAAAAGGGGTTATAGAAGGGATGAAAAATATAGTTTCGCTGTACAAGTCCTGTCCTTTTAAATAAAGAGATGAGCCCTAGAAGAATGTGTTTTGTACACCAAAAAATTAACATTGAGGACCTTCGATATTAACAATTTACGAACATTTAAATAGTCACACAATATAACGTACGAGTAAAACCAAGAGAAACAAGCGAGTAAGGCTTGTAACGGAAAATTTCTAATTTCTCTACATCAATTTCCTGTGAATTTTCAGTATTTTTTTAAAATTTTTTGCCGGCGGGTGGCGTGGTTTTTTTGCAATAGCCGTCTGCACCCAAGGTTGCGGGTCGACCCGGGCCCCAAATCGGTGGATTTTCATAATGCAGAAAATTTCTATCTTTAAAACTACTTTTAACATTATAAGTGTGTGTTCAATACAAGTAACACAGAATCACAAAAAATTAATGCGTAAGCAAGAAATTTAAATTAGTTTAATGTTTTATAGGCAATAACTTTATCTATTATAAAAATAATTTTCACCACTTCATATCCTTTCTTCTCTAAACATGCAAATAATTTTATGAATTGTTGCCTTAAAGTAAAAAACTTTAATTTTTTGAGATAATAGCTATAAAAATTTTTGGAAGCGTTAACATCATTTTTTCCCATTAGATAATTACATTTATTTGCTTACTTGCTACGGTTTTTTGAAGTATACCCTTTTTTTAACAGTTTAAATTTCACAGTTTTCCTTTTTACTTTTAACGAAACAATGTATCAAAAAATAAATAGAGGAAATGACAATAAAATTTTTTATTTTAAATTTTGTTTAATTTTTATATTCAAAGAAATTTTTAACTTGGCCATAAATTAAAATTTTAATACTTGGATTGAGGATATAAATTAAAGGTAAAAAGAAAAAAAAACAACGAGAGACATTTCCGGAAACCTAAACTGCATATTTTAAAGATTTTGTAAGGCATAATTTTGGAAAGTAATTCACAAAAGAAATTGATTGAAATAATAAGGATCATTACATCATAATCATGTTTTTTTCTTATTAAAAAGAATGTGAAAATATTTTGCTCTGGGTCGACATTGTGAATTAATCAGTTGGTGGTAAAATCATTATTCCCCCCTATCTTAAATGTTATTCATGGAAACTACAATGTCAGGAATCAAATTTAAATGCGTAATTTAATAAATAATGAATTCATGCGTATTTTTTTATTGTTTATTATGCTTCAACAATTTTATGTATTATCGTAATTTTTACCTTCTGTTTTTCATTTCATAAATTTGAGTTTATGGATTGAGTTAAGAAAAAATTTTGCGCATTCGCGGTAAGTGTTCGTAGTGAAAAAATTTGGGAAATTTAGGCTGTTTTTTTTATATATATATATATATATATATATATAATAAACCAAAAAAAAATATTTCCAAGCCAATTCCCCTGGATGTACTGCCAGGCCTAGGAGGTTTTGCGTGTTTTTGGACCTGCTAATTCTTAGACGCACTACGACGCTGAACCAGAGAGACACCCTGTTAGAAGGACGGGGGAAACAATCGATAACGCCTCGTGTTTGTTATAAGAGATTTATACATTGAAGAGTGAAACATTAAATGACGTTTTCATTAACTGTATTGCAAATTATGTAAATAGTAATGAACACAATTAAATTTATAATTAAGGAAGAGACTGTTCGCCATCACTGACCAGCCCTACATATATATATAATGAATTTTATATATAATATAATATAATATAATATAATATAATATAATATAATATAATATAATATAATAATATAATATAAGGCACAAAAATTTTCACTGCTTGCTTTGCCAAAGCTTGGGTTAGTTTACACCAGGAAGTGTAACAAAGATAAATAAATACACTTCTACATAATATATTTCAAAATCCTAGTTCGAGGCTCTGTAAAAGAAATCTTAGGTATATATTGGCAAAAGTATTATTATTATTTAAATCCAAAAGTGAATGTTTTGAGAAAATGTGTCCTCTCTTTTTTTCTTCATTTTAATAAAAATGTCCTTTAAATAAATTTTCTTGTAATAATATTCTTAAGACATGTATATTCCAATTCAAGTGATATTAAATATCAAAGATATTATTCATTTGGACGCTTTTTCAAAATCATGTTCGGCACGTAGTTGTATACCTTAAACAGATGTTTGGAGACCATTTATTATCGTTACTAGAAATATAGAATACGATTTTTTCCCCTTTGTAGTACGAAATAAGAAACATAAACATCATATAGATCAATTCTTCAATATCCATTATTTATTTAACAATTAACGATTTCATCAATTCTTATTTAGTTTATTTTTTTTTCGAAATTTTATTAATTTAATTTTATTACTAAAATATTTTAAATTAAGTTATTAAGTTTTTTTTCAACATAAAATATTAACATTGAAGATATAAAATTAAATTTTATAAGTTTATTTTCGCCTAAGAATAAAATTACAACTGCTTTTAAAATTAAAAGACACTGAACCGCCTTTTGATAGAATTATCCATCTAAAAGTGTTTTTCTATTTTAAAATAGGCCGGTTGGGGGGGCGTTGTTGGTTTGACGCTTTAGCTTTTCACGCCCTAAAGGTTACAGGTTCGACCCAGCCCAAACCGGTGGGTTTTCATGATGTAAAATCAAGGCAGCATCCTTGTCGTATGATTACGCGGAATGAAAAAGATCGCTTGGGTGCTCTCGGCAAAATATTTAATTCCTAAGTACAGTTTCGCATCGTCTGAGCTCAGGTGCCTCCCTCTGGAGAGAAACTGAGCGTCAAAATTACTTGCGGTGATTGGTACTCCACCTATTAGGTGCTTCACTAAAAAGAGATACCAGCTCCTATATATAGGGAATGTACTAGGTCTACGATGTTAAAACACCAATACTCA
The DNA here is from genome assembly GCA_019973955.1 of Trichonephila inaurata madagascariensis. Taxonomy (NCBI): domain Eukaryota; kingdom Metazoa; phylum Arthropoda; class Arachnida; order Araneae; family Nephilidae; genus Trichonephila; species Trichonephila inaurata. The sequence goes on from BMAV01009919.1 coordinate 53,293, forward strand.
AACCCATTAGAAATAAAAAAAAAATTTAAAAAAAATGTTTGGTTTGTTGAGTAGAGATCTCCTAAAAACTGGTTTTTTCAAAACTCTATTCCCAAGGTGGGTTATGGGGGCGTTATTAGAAGAAATTCTCGTTTTTGAGTTATTAGACCTGTGACGGGCTCATCGCGTTTTCCACTAACAACTCTTCTTGGGTTCTTTAAGGACCGAAAAGGCAAATCTTTTTCCAACCAAATCCAGAAGCGAAAGCGTGAATATACAAGTGGAAACCTTTAAAAATAGCAGAAGTTTAACATGAAAGACGTACTATGACCTATTGAGTGATTATGCTAGTCTGAGGTTTAAGCGCGTGAACTGAAGAAGGAAGGAAAGAAAGCTGTCGTGAGGTGTGTGAACCTATCCATGACCAGGCGTCGCGATCCAAGGTAGGATACTATTCCACGCGAGATAAACAAACTATATATTTAGGATCCACGAAGATTGTGGTTTAAGCAAAGAGATAAAAGGTAAAATGAATTCTATTGTCATCTATTAGGACTGTGTGTAAGTTGAGATTAGAAATAGGCAGGGTATATAATTGATCCAAGTCGCTTATTTGGTAATACGTAATATGTGTTTTCTTTCTCAAGTCCACTAAGTTATAATATAAATATTATCATTGTTAGTGTTTAAGTTAAAAGAATCTTAATAAAAGATATTTTTAAGATCATGTCAACGCCTGGTTTTTCATTCATCCCACACCTCTAGGTCACGAATTACGCACTTAGGAGTGGGTCTCACCCACGAGGCGAAACACAGACCTACTGATCCTGAAATTTGGTAAGAGCATTTCTCTTATTACGCAGATATCTGTAGGGAACAGGATTTTTGTGAATTCAATTCTAATGAGTTCAGTATTATTCAATTTCTGGAATAATATTATTGATAAAATTACATTTTTGAATTATTACATGCACAGACTTTTGTTGAGCAGGGAAATTAGCAAAGAACGCGCTTTGCAGAAATCGAAAAAGGGATTATATAGAAGCATAAAGAAAAATATAGTTTCGCTGTGCAAGGTCCTGTCGTAAATAAAGAGATGAGCCCTAGAAGAATGTGTTTTGTACACGCAAAACTTAACATTAGAGGACCTTCGATATTAACAATTTACGAATTAAGTAGTCACACAATATAACACATTACGGTATACCAGAGAAACAAGCTTGAGTAAGGCTTGTAACAAGCGGAATATTTCTAATTTTTCTCTACATCAATTTCCTGTGAATTTTCAGTATTTTTTTTAATATTTTTTAGCCGTCTGGGTGGCGTGGTTTGTTTTTCAATAGCCGTCTGCACCCAAGGTTGCGGGTTCGACCCCGGGCCAAGTCGGTGGATTTTCATAATGCAGAAAATTATCTATCATTAAATCTACTTCTAACATTATAAGTGTGTGTTCAATACAAGTAACACAGAATCACAAAAAAATTAATGCGTAAGCAAGAAATTTAAATTAGTTTAATGTTTTATAGGCAAATAACTTTATACTATTATAAAAATAACTATCACCACTTCAGTATCCTTTCTCCTCTAAACATGCAAATAATTATTATGATTTGTGCCTTAAAGTAAAAATCTTTAATTTTTCGAGATAATAGCTATACAAATTTTGAAGCGTTAACATCATTTTCCTATTAGATAATTACATTATATTTGCTTACATTGCTACGGTATTTGAAGTATACCCTTTTATTAACAGTAATTGCCACAGTTTTTCCTTTTTTACTTTTAACGGAAACAATGTATCAAAGATAATAAATAGAGGAAATGACAATCAATGGTGTAATTAGTTAGTATTATGCTTCATGAACTTATTACTGCCATAAATTAGAACTAGATGTACTTTCATCTACATCTAAAAGAATGAGATAACGAAGAAAGAAATGAAATTAAAATTTTAATACTTGGATTGAGGATATAGGATTAAGGTAAGAAAAAAAAAAGCAACGAGAGACATTTCGGAATCCCCTAAACCACATATTTTAAGAGTATTGTGTGTAAGGCATAATGTGGAAAGTAATTCACAAAAGAAATTGATTGAAATAATAAGAGATCATTACATCATAATCATGTTTATTCTTTTATTAAAAAGGGTATGTGAAGGAAATAATTTTGCTCTGGGTCGACGACAATGAATTAATCGGTTAATTGGTAAAATCATTATTCACACACACACTATCTTATAATGTTATTCATGCAAACTACAATGTCAGGAATCATTGAAATGCGTAATTTAATAAAAATAGTGAATTCATGCGTATTTTTCATTGTTTATTATGCTTCAACAATTTTATGTATTATCGTAATTTTTACCTTCTGTTTTTCATTTCATAAATTTGAGTTTATGGATTGAGTTAAGAAAATTTAGCCATTCGCGGTAAGTGTTCGTAATTGAAAAATATTGGTAAATTTAAGGAACAGCTATATGCTTATATATATATATATATATATATATATATATATATATATACTATATAACCTTAACAACAACAACAACAATATATATATATATATACTAATATATATGGTGCCAGCTGCTGACACCAAAACCCGCTCCACTGGATTATTGCGCACGAGCCTAGGAGAGCTCTGCGTGTTTTTGGAACTTACCTGCTAATTCTTAGACGCACTACGACGCTGAACCAGAACGACACCATGTTAGAAGGACGGGGAAGCAATACGGTAACGCCTCGTGTTTGTTATAGAATTGTGATTTATACATTGAAGATGTGAAACATTAAGTTTGACATTAACTGTATCATAAATTATGTAAATAGTAATGAACACAATTAAATTTATAATTAGAAAGAAGTAAGACGACTGTTGCGCCATCACTGACCAGCCCTACATATACATATATAATGAATTTTTATATATAATATAATATAATATATATAATATAATATAATATATTATAATATAATATAATAATATAATATAATATAATATAATATAATATAACTAATAATATAATATAAAAATAATATAACTAATATATATATGATGAAAACTTTTTATTGGAAAATATCATTTATTATAATATTGAATCTCTTCCTGTTATTCTACATACAGGGTAAATCAATTCTGGGCGTGAGTCTCAATGCAACAAAAGCCCTGCCTTGCAGGTCACAGAGATATTTCATGTTGGCATGGATGTGAGGTAGAGGTCTGCAACCTATATAATTTTTGATGTGCCAGATGTGTGGCACGCGGAGCAATTCTGAGTGGCACTCCACCATCTACAAAATTATGGGATAAAGTTAAATCGCTCTCTGTCTCTCACTCCTCTACACCCCTTTTCTTGTTTTATTTAAGGATAATTCTCACTTTCAATTCTCTGCTATAAAACGATTCTGCTGAATCAGCTGCACGTAGTTTGTGGGCTTTATGTAAAAGAAAGTATCGTCTGTTTAAATTAATGTTAAATATTCAACGCATATCAAAAAGGTTGTATAATACTTGTAAAATGAAGCATTTTCTGCGCAGTGAATTAAGAAAATTACCTGGTTCTTTCCCTACCAAAAGCTTGGCAATAGACGTTAAAAGAAAAATCTAATTTCTTACAAATAAATCAGAATGAAGTTAATTGAACTTGGGAAGTCTAGAGAAAGTATTGCCCTCCAGTGGATTCCCTGCCATTGTAACATTTTTGGAAATGATTAAGCAGATAGGCTTGCTAGAGCAGGATCTCTCATGTCCCAACCTGACTCTTCTTTGCTTCTGCGTAACATCAAAAGCTCATTCAGCACACTGAAATTAAGCGGAATCTCTCCAGTATGTTGATACAGTTACTGAGCCAAAAGGTAGAGAATCTTGCTTAACAAAAGTGGTAGAATCCCCACTTCCCTGCCTCGATCTGTTGGAGTTGCATGCTTTCGCTTACTTACTGAACATGACTATTTGCAAAGACATTTACATCGCATTGGAGTAAAGGATTCTGCTGGTTACTCTCTTTGCCACCGGGGTGAAATGGATGGTGACAACCTCAGACACTGCCTTATTGTTTTGAAGTCTTTTATAGACAACCCTATGGGGGAAAATTTTAATTCTTTTTTTTTGCTTCGTAATCATTTTATTCGGCTGCTTGTCTACTAATGGCAGAGATGCCGAAGATGGGCGAAGAATGAAAAAAAAATGACGTTTTGTTAATAAATATTCTTAAAAGATACATATATATGTGTATAGTTTAAATTTTTTTTATCTATGTTGAAGGAATAGTTATACTTTATGTTGTTTGTTTTTATGGCAATAAAAATCCTTAAATGACGCATAACTGATGTGATTTAAATTCTCTCTAAATCTGTATTTTTGACCTCAATTCCGTAACTCTGCATGTATTGTCGCTGTATTTGGATTGTTTCAAGTATTTCCTATTGCACGGCACATTGAATCATATTGGTAGTTGGTTTGGCACACCACAGCTAAAAGGTTTCCGACCCCTTATGTAGAGAGTGGGATGCTATTCCAGGTATCATACTCGTCAATCTATCTGGTTGAAAATTGTCAAATACACCACGTATTGCTTCAAACTGTTAAATAATGTGTGAAGAGAGGGTGTTGAGGTCGGCACCAATGCTTTTGAATATTTAAAGCTCTACATGGAAAGTACCCGATTTTGAGACCCAAGACTGGCGACGTTTTGTTCAAATCGTAGGTTTATGTCCATGCCCCTGAATAACGAATCAGATGTGTGCACTTGAGGTTCAGCTGGTTCTCCAGTGTCAAACTAAAAGAAAGAAGCAACTGTTAATGTATCCAGTCGCACTTCACCTACTGTAGTCTATATATCGCAGGAAAAGGATAAGTAGGGTTTTAAAATCAAATTCCTAAGGGAGATGTTCAATCCACGCAAGTTGTTAAAATAGCATCTCTTTGAGGTCATTTCCTGATGTAGAAGTAAGTGGTGCAGTCAAATCCCTGAACTTTTTTGAGTGAAATTGCTGAAATGAACAAGTCGAGTATTTGTAGAGCTCTGTGGTTTCGCTTGTTACCACTTTCCGCTTTTGCCTCCCTCTCCTCGTCCGTGCCAGGCTGTGCCGGGATTCTGACGAGACACACCAAAACAAAATGACCTAAATATAATTTCTTAGTTTTATTTAGTTATATTCCTAGTATTATTATTTTTCGATTGATATATCACTTTTGTATGCCTGAAAATTAGAAACTGGATAAAACTTTAATTGAAAAATGTAAGCAAACAAATTAGGAAATTCAACCATGCTCTTTTTATTGATAAAAAGAAAGCTATTTTAAAAAGGGAAATAATAACTGAAAAAAAGGTGTTACAAATAAAGCAGGATATTTCTGATGTACTTCAATAATGTATAATTAAAAAAAAAGTGTTTGAAATTCTAATACAAGTACCTCTTTTTTTTTTTAAAAAATACCAGTTTTATTTTCTAATTATTTTGTAAATTAATTTCGAATAAATAATTTGTAATTCAATAATTATTGTTGTATTAACAAATTACTACTTTTAATAATGCGCCATATTTGCAAAAGAACACTTTTTAACTCTTGACAAAATTATTTCATCATTTCACTGAAACAGGTTAGGGATTTGATCAAATCACTTACTTTCCTTAGGGAAATCACCTTAGAGTTCTTATTTTAATATATTGCGTGATTTGATCATCTCCCTTAGGGATTTGATGAAATCCCTAATTTACTTATTTCCCTGCGACATATACACTGACACTAGCTCCCTTACAAATATAATCTTAGTATCTAACCAAAACGAATAAAAATGTCTGAGTTAAGTAATCTTAGCTTCCTGGTACCAATGGTTCGTAAAATATAATGTTTCAAGCCTTGGGATAGATTTTCGTAAAACTCGTTCTTAGAGGACATATATTCAACAAAAAAAATCTGCTTACTAAAATTGAAGTCTGTTGGTCCAATAATTATAAAAACAGGTACTTTTTATGTATTCATTTCCTTAACCCTCCCTGTAGGCAGTAGATTTAATTAAAACCTGTTTTTAGAAGATTTCTACTCACCAAATGAGTCATGCTTACCAAATGTCACGACTGTAGGTCTTATATACCAAAACGGGATTTTATTTATCTAACCCATCCGTAACCCCCTAGGCAGTTAGATTTCGGTAAAATACATTCTTAACAAATCTTTATTCAACAAAGCACCACGCAAGACAAATTTCAGGTATGTGAATCTTCTAGCACAAAAATAAGAAGATTAATCTATATAACATCTCCTCATCTCATCTAACTCCTCGCAACCCACCTTCGGAGTCAATTTCTGGAAACCCCGTTCTTAATGGATATCTAAACAAAATAAACATGATTACCAGATTTCATGTCTGTTGATATAATAGTTTGGTAGATCTCGTGATGTGTTGATTTTTTCCTTTATATGTAAAGATTATAAAGATAATTTCCCGAAGCCGAGTAGCTGAGTGGTAGCACACTGAACTTCCACACCACAGGCCCGGGGTCGAAACCCCGAGTTGGGCAAGGTAGACTCAGCCTGGGTCGATAAATGAGTACAGAGCTTGCTTGGGAACTAATCACGAGAGGTTTCGTTTCAGACTGACCACCTGACCGGAACATCTGGTCATACACCTCAGTGCTCAAGGTCATGGAAACTGAGATGGGTACAGTAGGCATTGACTATTATGGGCTGTTGTGTCACTGAGTTTAGTTTTATTAATTTCTATTTATCCCGGCTATTTTTAAAGTATAATTTAAAGTTTTATAAAAGTATTTATATTTTGCTTCTCAAATGTATGTTAAATAGTTTTGTAACAATTTTGTAATTTAAATGTATTTTGATTCTGAAAAAGAAGAGTTGAAACTGTTTTTCTTCAAAATCAAAAATAAATTTTTCGAGAATTTTCAGCATGAGTGTTCGGAGCCTAAAATAAAATGGGAAATGACAGCAACGTTTGAAATAATTTTAGGTCAGCTGCTCGATTACTTTTTCTGAAAATATTTTCCTTTTGACAAATAATCTTCTCTCTAAAAAATGCAATAAAAGTAGGAGAGAATTTAATCTTTTCATCTTTATTGAGAGTTTCCAAAGATTTCGAAGAAGACTTTTATCAATGCTTTTACTCAAACGTTTATTTTTTCTTAAACAACAACAAAAAAATGTACTTAAAATATTCCGAAATATAAAAAAAAGAAGTCACAAAACTATTTTGTAATCACATTTAACCAATTCGAAATTTTTAAAGCACATTTGTGATAGCTTTTAGGTACTATTACTTTAAATAAAAGTTCTTCGTAAAAGGAAGAATTTTAAGCAATTTGAACTTAGAAAATATGACAGAACTTCTTATAATCTAGATCAGAGGTTCCCAAAGTTTTTCACCTCATGGAACCGCTAAAAGTTTAAAAAGATGCTTTGTGGGCTTGGGAAAGCTAGAAAGAGTGTTTCATTAAGGTGGAACCCCATTCCATACACATACTTCGAAGAATATATCTCAAAATAATATTTAAAGTAGATCGACATGTTATGGGCACTTTAAAGGCAATTAAAAATTATTCCATTTAGTATTAAAAATTATAATCTAATTTTTTAGTATAATTTTACTCAATAATATTATCTTGGGATCCAAGTGTCACTTATTCATGCATTATTTGATAAATAGGATAGGAGCTTACTTTTTTTTACACAAACTGTCAAAGTCTTGGTCTATCAAGATTAATTGAAATTGCATTATTATTCAAAGTTTAATTTGTTTTATACTTTTTTTTTGTAGCCACTCACGTCGAAAAATATGCTCTGAATGGGATTAAAATGCTTGTATGAGAAATCCCGTATATTTCATATTAATTTTCAACCTACAATTTAGATGCCGTTCTTGTTAAATTTAGATTATAACATCAAATCTGTTGATATGTTGATAAGTTGTTTCTTCTCCTTCATTATAGGCGTTTTTACCTTAAATACAAAAAGGTGAATTTTTCATTTGTAAAGGTATCCGACTATGTTCGGAACCGTGATTTTGCAAAAGCGCATAAATGGATAATTTTCATGATATTTAGTGCCACTTAGATTAGAATACATGTATAAAATGATTTTAAGGATATTTTGACAAAAAAAATTATTTAAATACAGTATTTTGGTAAAAAATTAACTTAGAATAATCTTTTTTCAAAATGTTCTTCTTTGCTGAAAAATGCTTCTATTATAATAATATTTTGCTTGAATATAACCGAGACCTCTCTACAAAGGCTCAACTAGAGTTTTTGAAATATGTAACTTAGAAGTGGGTTTATCCATATTTTACGACAACAGAGGGGAGCAATTTTAAGAAAAAAAACGCCAAAATTATTTTAATTGGTGGTAACTCTGAAAATAATGAATTTTCAAAAAATCTAGTTGAGCACTCTGTAGAGAGGTCACGGAAACTATATACAGGGTGAAATATTTATAGTAAACAGTACTCACAAAGGAAAATTTTGAGAAAAGAACGACCTAAAAGATGGTACACAGCAAAATATTATTTCATTTAAATCATTGACCACGTCATATCACTATTCACATGCGTAACCATTCTATCTGAGAATGACACTAGACTATCATGAAAATTAACTTAAATAATACGCTCGACCAACTTTTAGCCAAATCTGATTTCCGAATACCTAACAACAGTAGAAATTGTCTTGTGAATTTGAAGTTCTAAGCAGTGAAATTATTCTCAATCTATAGCAGGAAGATCACACACACACACACACACACACACACACACACACACACACACACACACACACACACACACACACACACACACACACACACACACACACACACACACACACACACACACACACACACACACACACACACACACACACACACACACACACACACACACACACACACACACACACACACACACACACACACACACACACACACACACACACACACACACACACACACACACACACACACACACACACACACACACACACACACACACACACACACACACGCACGCACGCACGCACGCAACATGCACGCACACTTGCACACACGCACACTTGCACGCACACACACACACGCACGCACGCACGCGCATACACACACACACACCGTTTCAATGAATTTATAATATTATGTAATAAAAGTTTAAAGGGTGTTGCGTGGTGACTGGTATATATATATGTTACCGACAAGAAATTAGCGAAATCCGGCATTCTATAGAATGCCTAAAAACTAACCGGAAATGTGTATGAAATAGATTCTTATTTCACCTTTGCTTAGGCATTTTTATAGAATGCCTAATGAGAAACCGTCAAAAGTATGAAATATATCTCTGATTCATTTCAGATATTGTGCGCCTTGAGACTTTTAACGCGTACTTCGAGGCTCAGAATTTGTCCGGTTGCACATTGTGGTTTTGTTCGGGAGTGTTAAAAATACTCAGTTTTACTTAAGCTTATTCAGCAAAAAATTGATTTTTCTGTGCTGCATGAAAAATGGAGAAGCAAGTCGTAGTGTTGGAAGGTCATGGTCTAAAGCGAGAATTTAGAGGCGAAACGTATCCCACGATTTCCATTATCCAGTGGCATTCGGCACTACTCGACAAATTGATCAAGTTTTGAATGAACTTCATAAATTTGTAATGAATCTTGTTGACGAACATCTCAAAATTTGTTAATTAAGGACGCGAAAATTTGAAGAGATAACTTTTAAAGGTAAATTAACACCTTTTTTTGCATGTAGAATTATTGAGATACCATAGCTAGAAATATTTAATCGTTTGAAGAGAGTGCATATGTATTCAGCTTTTCCGCATTTGGTTCTACATTTCTAACAAGGGGAGGGGCACGACTAAGGAAACTCATTTGGGATCCGGAGAAAGCTTGCAAGAGTATGCCTCCGAAGTAGAAAGGCTCGCCAACTTGGCTTTTCTCTGAACACCCAGCTTTGTGCGGGAAGTAATCTCTTTGCAATATTTCGGTGGATGGATTGAAAGATGGGGAAATCCAGAGAGGAAGGCTGTAGAATGGCAGATGGTACCAAGATCTTAAATCTGCCGTGTTATATGCCCTGAAGTGGAGGCTGCCACTCAAGAAGCCAGTCGCAGAGATCGCCATTCTATCCGAGGAGCTAGAGTGACTGCAGATGAGCCATGTGAATCTCGATTGATAAAAAGAGGTGGAGAAATTGAAAGAGGAAATGCAAAAACCATAAAGGCCGGAATTTTTGAAACAGAAACTCAACTTCAAAAGTGCTGGGAATGCGGTGGAACGGGACACCTGAAAGAAACTGTCTAGAGCAAGGAAGGAAGAGAACACCGTCTCTTCTTCCAAAACGGAGAAACAATATATGGCCATCTCGCGAGGCGGGAGGTTCCCCGAATAATGAAAAGCCCCATCACAATTTATCCAGATTACGGCGGTGAATGGCGGAGACAAAGGGACTTTTACGTTATAAGGACCATTATCTTTTATCTCGTGCCGTATGGTTGTTGATACCACTGGAGCCAATAATGTCTATAATCAGAAAAGATTTGGCTCGAAATTCAAAAGTTAGTATCTGGACACCGCCCGCAAATATCTTTGCAAACAGTGACGGGTGACAAGATTCAGGTTCATGGAAAAGCTAACGTCACTCTAAGGTTTGGAAATATAGACTATCACCATACGGCATATGTAGCAGGTATCACCGATCCCTGTGCGCCATTATTCTTGGACTGGATTTTCTGAAGAGCAAACGCTTTAAATTGGACTTCGAAAATAGCAATATGCATTCAAATTTGAAGACATCACTCTTTTTGGCTTACAAACTCAATTTGAATTCAACCAGAAAATTATTGTGAAACAACATCTCATTATCGCCAAGAGCTGAATGTATAATACCCGGTTTAGTAGCAGAAAACCAGAAAATTCCGATTCGGCCTAATTGATTATCCGGACCCAGACAACTCAAAAGGAGTACTGATAGCTTCGTCGGTTGTGGAGCCTCTCGAGTCAGTCATCCCAGTGAGGGGTGGCTAACATTAGTGATAAGACGAGGACTGATATTCAGGAAGGGAGATAGTAGCAGCTTGTGCTCCGGTCACTTGTGTAGACCGAAAAGGCAATAGCCAAGACCATTATTCGAACGATCTGGTCAAGGTTTACTAAAAGCACTGACTTGGGCAAGAAACAGAGATGTGCTGCAGGAAAGCTGATTACAGAATTCCAAAGCCTATTTTCAGAACATCTGAGGGACTTTGGAAGAACTTGGAGCTAACGCTACGAATCGTCAGGAAACATCCACCTCCCCTCAACAACACCCTCGACGACTACCGTTTGCTAAACAGGGAAAAGGTCAGGTCGGGTATATACAGGTATAATATTGCAGTATATACAGGTAAAATATTATTATAATAGAAACAGCAATTTTCTAAAGGAGAAAATTTTGAAAAAGATTATTCTAAGTTAATTTTTGCCAAAATATTGTATTTAAATAATTATTTTTTGTCAAAATATCCTTAAAAACAATTTTATGCATGTGTTATTCTAATCTGGTGACACTAGCTATCATGAAAATTAGCCATTTATGTGCTTTTTGTAAATCCCACGGTTCGGACCCGCGTAACTAACGGTAAAATTATCTTGTGGAATTTGAGATTCTAAGCAGTAGAGTATTCTCAATCTATAGCAGGAAGATCACACACACACACACACACACACACACACACGCACACACACACACACACACACACACACACACACACACACACACACACACACACACACACACACACACACACACACACACACACACACACACACACACACACACACACACACACACACACACACACACACACACACACACACACACACACACACACACACACACACACACACACACACACACACACACACACACACACACACACACACACACACACACACACACACACACACACACACACACACACCACACACACACACACACACACACACACACACACACGCACACACGCACACACACACACACACACACACACACTTACACTTACACACACACACACGCACGCACACCACACACACACACCGTTTCAATATTAGTACATAATATATTATAATAAAAGTTTAAAAGATGTGCATGAAGCTGTTATATATATGTTACCGGCAAAAGTGTAATCCGGCATTCTATAGAATGCCTAAAACTAACCGGAAATGTATGAAGTAGATTCTTATTTCACACATTGCTTAGGCATTTATAAGAATGCCTAATGAAACCGTCAAAGTATGAAATATATCTCTGATTCATTTCGAATATTGTGCGCGAAGACTTTTAGCATACTTCAGGCTCAGAATTTGTCAGTTGCACATTGTGGTTTTGTTCGGGGAGTGTTAAAATACTCAGTTTTACTTAAACTTTATTCAGCAAAAATTGATTTTTTCCTGTGCTGCATGAAAATGAAGCAAGTCGTAGTGTTGGAGAAGGAGTCATGGTCACAAAAAGCAGGGGGTAGGCAACAATGGCCCGGTACAATTATCAGTGGCATTCAGCACTGCTCGACAAATTAGTCAGAGTTTTGAATGAACTTCATAAATTTAATGACCAAGATCTTATTTGACCCGAACATCTCCAAATTTGGTCAATTAAGGAATTACGAAAAAATTTGAAAGATAACTTTAAAGGTAAATTAACACCTTTTTTGTAAATTATTGAATGCCATAGCTAGAAATATTTAATCGTTTGAAGAGAGAAAATTGCATATGTATTCAGCTTTTCCGCATTTAGTTCTACATTTCTAACAAGGGGAGGGCACGACTAAGGAAACTCATTTGGGATCGAGACTTGGTGTAATAGTAGTACTCATAAAAGTCACCCCTCAATGTGTGAATTCCGTCAGAGCCAGCCAGGTCAAATTCTGAAAATAGCCTTCTAAATTCGTTAGCAGCTTTTATACAATTACCCAAGTTTTCACCTCTAACGAAGTTTCGTAGCCTGATTGGTGAATCGTTTGCTTATTATGCTTGATGTTGGGGTTCGATTCCACACAATAAAGCTTTTATTCAATTCATTTAATTATTTTTTAAAATTAAATAATAAATTTATTTGTGAAAAGGTTTATTAAATATTAAATAATATTTTATGTAATTATTTCGTATTTTATAAAGTAAAAAAAAATTAAATTAATTTATTATTTAAATTATTTGTTAGTAAAATTATTTAAAATTATTATTAATTAAATATTTAAAATGATTACATTAATAAAATTGATACAATAATTTATTAATTAATTACTATTTATCATAATTATAAATTTATTATTAAATTATTATTAATAAGAAATATAAATTTATTATTAAAATTATTATTAATTTATTATTACAATTATTATTAATTTATTATTAAAATTATTATTAATTTATTTTTAAAACTATTAATTTATTATTAAAACTATTAATTTATTATTAAAATTATTAATTTATTATTAAAATTAGTTAAATAAACTTATTAAAATTATTTTAATAAATTTATTATACTTAAATAAATTTATTTGAAAAGGACTTTTTAAATATGTTATAAAATTATAAAATAATTAAATTAATGACCCCTAAAAAGACATTTCTTGTTATATAAATTTTATAAAATAATTTATTTAATAATAATATATTTTATCAATTATTTTATGTTATATATAATATTTTAATTATAGTATATTGTGTATTTCACATTATAAAACTATTTGTAACTAATTTTTATATAAAATATCATTTAATATTTATTATAAATATTGTTTATTAATATAAAATAAATTTCTAAAATTTAATATAAATATTTATAAATAATTACAGTAGTTTTTTTTAATTTATATAATACAAAATATAATTACATAAAATAGCATTTAATATTTAATAAACCTTTCATAAATAAATTTATTTAATTTTAAAAAATAATTAAAAGAATTGAAGAAAACAATTTATCGCGTGGAATCGAACCCTAACGTCCGGCATAATAAGCAGACGATTCACCAATCAGGCATCTTTACGTATTTTGAATATTTTTTTTAATGGCACTCTCATTATTTTGTCAGAATAACATTTGTATTATTTAGAAATGTACGTCATTGATATAACCTTAATATAACCTTATTTCCATACTTTTGCTAAACAGCTTTGATGCATTCTATAGAATGCCTAGGCATTCTATACAATGCCTAGGCAAAGTATGGAAATAATTCTCTATTCATACTTTTGCCTGAAAACGTCCGGCATTCTATAGAGATACCGGCACCGCCATACGCCGGTAGCTTATACTCAAATAAAATTTTCAGTTTTAATGAATAGAGAATGAGCTGTAGATCCTGGTACCTGTATAAACTTAATAGAGAACATGAATCTATTTTGAACACATATTTATTTTTTCTCGATTTTTTCATTGCGACTCGTGGAACCCCTGGAGATGTCTCATGGAACCCTAGGGTTCCGTGGAACACAGTTTGGGAACCGCTGATCTAGACGAACGCTATAGGAGAAAAGTGAAACCGAAATAAAAATGTTGTAACAGGAAAAAGCAGCCTCAAATCTCCAATTTAGAAAAACCGATAAGAGAATAAGTTTATATGTAATTGACGAATTAAAAGAGATATGTAGCTTTAATTATTTTACTTCAAACATAAATAATTTTTTTAACTAGATGAAAGTTAATGTAAAAAGTACCAACAAAAGGTTTGCTTTTTAAAACAAATTTGCCCCCAAAATTATACGGATTTTCAATTATTACTGTAACCCAGGGATGGGCAGACTTTTCTATTCTACGGGCTACTTCTAATTTTTTCAAGGTGTTGCGGTCCACCCAGTGGCGTAAGTGTAGCTAAAAGAAAGTTTACAATACAATCAAACATCTATTTTACGAACCTCAAATTTACGAATTTCTCTATTTAGCGAACCTTTTCCTAGAACTAAGAACATTTTACGACTTTCTTCGTAAAATAACCTTCAAATAGCGAAGTGCTTTTTCTATTCCACGAAGTTTTCAATTATGATTCGATTTTTTTCCTCCTTTTTTTTTTAAAATACCGTATTTACTCGAATCTAAGCAGCAATTTTTTCATAATGTTAATGCTACTGAAAATCGGGCACGGCTTAGAATTGAAGGGGAAAAAATTTGCTGGATGGGGTATTTAGAGCAATCACAGCTTCATGTATGTATTTAAAAGTTCATAAAACTGATAAAATAACTAATTATTCACTGGCACAAAAATTTTCACTGCTTGCTTTGCCAAAGCTTGGGTTAGTTTACACCAGGAAGTGTAACAAAGATAAATAAATACACATACACTTCTACATATTATATTTCAAAAATCCTAGTTCAGGCTCTGTACAGAAATCTTAGGTATATATTGGCAAAACATTATTATTATTAAACAAATAAAAGGGAATGTTTTGAAAATGTGTCCTCTCTTTTTTTCTTCATTTTTTAATAAAAAATGTCCTTTAAATAAATTTTCTTGTAATAATATTCTTTAGACATGTTTATTCCAATTCAAGTGATATTAAATATCAAAGATATTATTCAATTAGACGTTTTTTCAAAATCATGTTCGGCACGTAGTTGTATACCTTAAACAGATGTTTGGAGACCATTTATTCTCGGTACTAGAAATAGAATACGATTTTCCCCCCTTGTAGAACGAAATAAGAAACATAAACATCATATAGATCAATTCTTCAACATCCATTATTTATTTAACAATTAACGATTTCATCAATTCTTATTTAGTTTATTTTTTTTCGAAATTTTATTAATTTAATTATTACCAAAATATTTTATAAATCAAGTTATTAAGTTTCTTTTCAACATAAAATATTAACAGTGAAGATATAAAATTAAATTGTATAAGTTTATTTTTGCCTAAGAATAAATTTACAACTACTTTTAAAATTAAAAGACACTGAACCGCCTTTTGATAGAATTATCCATCTAAAAGTGTTTTTCTATTTTAAAATAGGCCGGTTGGGGGGGCGTTGTTGGTTTGACGCTGGCTTTCTGCGCCTAAGGTTACGGGTTCGACCCCAGCCCAAACCGGTGGGTTTTCATGATGTAAAAAATCGACAGCATCCTTGTCGTATGATTACGCGGAATGAAAAAGATCGCTTGGGTGCTCTCGGCAAAATATTTAATTCTAAGTACAGTTTCGCATCGTCTGAGCTCAGGTGCCTCCCTCTGGAGAGAAACTGAGCGTCAAAATTACTTGCGGTGATTGGTACTCCACCTATTAGGTGCTTCACTAAAAAGAGATACCAGCTCCTATATATAGGGAATGTACTAGGTCTACGATGTTAAAACACACTGCATAAACCCATTAGAAATAAAAAAAAAATTTAAAAAAAATGTTTGGTTTGTTGAGTAGAGATCTCTAAAACTGTTTTTCAAAACTATGACCAAGGTGGGTTATGGGGCGTTATTAGAAGAAATTCTCGTTTTGAGTTATTAGACCTGTGATGGGCTCATCGCATTTCCACTAACAACTATTCTTGGGTTCTTTAAGGACCGAAAAGGCAAATCTTTTTCCAACCAAATCCAGAAGCGAAAGCGTGAATATACAAGTGGAAACCTTTAAAAATAGCAGAAGTTTAACATGAAAGACGTACTATGACCTATTGAGTGATTATGCTAGTCTGAGGTTTAAGCGCGTGAACTGAAGAAGGAAGGAAAGAAAGCTGTCGTGAGGTGTGTGAACCTATCCATGACCAGGCGTCGCGATCCAAGGTAGGATACTATTCCACGCGAGATAAACAAACTATATATTTAGGATCCACGAAGATTGTGGTTTAAGCAAAGAGATAAAAGGTAAAATGAATTCTATTGTCATCTATTAGGACTGTGTGTAAGTTGAGATTAGAAATAGGCAGGGTATATAATTGATCCAAGTCGCTTATTTGGTAATACGTAATATGTGTTTTCTTTCTCAAGTCCACTAAGTTATAATATAAATATTATCATTGTTAGTGTTTAAGTTAAAAGAATCTTAATAAAAGATATTTTTAAGATCATGTCAACGCCTGGTTTTTCATTCATCCCACACCTCTAGGTCACGAATTACGCACTTAGGAGTGGGTCTCACCCACGAGGCGAAACACAGACCTACTGATCCTGAAATTTGGTAAGAGCATTTCTCTTATTACGCAGATATCTGTAGGGAACAGGATTTTTGTGAATTCAATTCTAATGAGTTCAGTATTATTCAATTTCTGGAATAATATTATTGATAAAATTACATTTTTGAATTATTACATGCACAGACTTTTGTTGAGCAGGGAAATTAGCAAAGAACGCGCTTTGCAGAAATCGAAAAAGGGATTATATAGAAGCATAAAGAAAAATATAGTTTCGCTGTGCAAGGTCCTGTCGTAAATAAAGAGATGAGCCCTAGAAGAATGTGTTTTGTACACGCAAAACTTAACATTAGAGGACCTTCGATATTAACAATTTACGAATTAAGTAGTCACACAATATAACACATTACGGTATACCAGAGAAACAAGCTTGAGTAAGGCTTGTAACAAGCGGAATATTTCTAATTTTTCTCTACATCAATTTCCTGTGAATTTTCAGTATTTTTTTAATATTTTTTAGCCGTCTGGGTGGCTGGTTTGTTTTGCACAATAGCCGTCTGCACCCAAGGTTGCGGGTTTCGACCCGGGCCAAGTCGGTGGATTTTCATAATGCAGAAGAGGTATCTATCATTAAATCTACTTCTAACATTATAAGTGTGTGTTCAATACAAGTACGCACAGAATCACAAAAAAAAATTAATGCGTAAGCAAGAAATTTAAATTAGTTTAATGTTTTTATAGGCAAATAACTTTATACTATTATAAAAATAACTATCACCACTTCAGTATCCTTTCTCCTCTAAACATGCAAATAATTATTATGATTTGTGCCTTAAAGTAAAAATCTTTAATTTTTCGAGATAATAGCTATATACAAATTTTTGGAAGCGTTAACATCATTTTCCTATTAGATAATTACATTATATTTGCTTACATTTGCTACGGTATTTGAAGTATACCCTTTATTAACATTAATTGCCACAGTTTTCCTTTTTTACTTTTAACGGAAACAATGTATCAAAGATAATAAATAAGGAAATGATGACAATCAATGAATTGTAATTAGTTAGTATTATGCTTCATGAACTTATTACTGCCATAAGAAATTAGAACTAGATGTACTTTCATCTACATCTAAAAAGAATGAGATAACGAAGAAAAGAAATGAAATTAAAATTTTAATACTTGGATTGAGGATATAGGATTAAGGTAAGAAAAAAAAAAGCAACGAGAGACATTTCGGAATCCCCTAAACCACATATTTTAAGAGTATTGTGTGTAAGGCATAATGTGGAAAGTAATTCACAAAAGAAATTGATTGAAATAATAAGAGATCATTACATCATAATCATGTTTATTCTTTTATTAAAAAGGGTATGTGAAGGAAATAATTTTGCTCTGGGTCGACGACAATGAATTAATCGGTTAATTGGTAAAATCATTATTCACACACACACTATCTTATAATGTTATTCATGCAAACTACAATGTCAGGAATCATTGAAATGCGTAATTTAATAAAAATAGTGAATTCATGCGTATTTTTCATTGTTTATTATGCTTCAACAATTTTATGTATTATCGTAATTTTTACCTTCTGTTTTTCATTTCATAAATTTGAGTTTATGGATTGAGTTAAGAAAATTTAGCCATTCGCGGTAAGTGTTCGTAATTGAAAAATATTGGTAAATTTAAGGAACAGCTATATGCTTATATATATATATATATATATATATATATATATATATATACTATATAACCTTAACAACAACAACAACAATATATATATATATATACTAATATATATGGTGCCAGCTGCTGACACCAAAACCCGCTCCACTGGATTATTGCGCACGAGCCTAGGAGAGCTCTGCGTGTTTTTGGAACTTACCTGCTAATTCTTAGACGCACTACGACGCTGAACCAGAACGACACCATGTTAGAAGGACGGGGAAGCAATACGGTAACGCCTCGTGTTTGTTATAGAATTGTGATTTATACATTGAAGATGTGAAACATTAAGTTTGACATTAACTGTATCATAAATTATGTAAATAGTAATGAACACAATTAAATTTATAATTAGAAAGAAGTAAGACGACTGTTGCGCCATCACTGACCAGCCCTACATATACATATATAATGAATTTTTATATATAATATAATATAATATATATAATATAATATAATATATTATAATATAATATAATAATATAATATAATATAATATAATATAATATAACTAATAATATAATATAAAAATAATATAACTAATATATATATGATGAAAACTTTTTATTGGAAAATATCATTTATTATAATATTGAATCTCTTCCTGTTATTCTACATACAGGGTAAATCAATTCTGGGCGTGAGTCTCAATGCAACAAAAGCCCTGCCTTGCAGGTCACAGAGATATTTCATGTTGGCATGGATGTGAGGTAGAGGTCTGCAACCTATATAATTTTTGATGTGCCAGATGTGTGGCACGCGGAGCAATTCTGAGTGGCACTCCACCATCTACAAAATTATGGGATAAAGTTAAATCGCTCTCTGTCTCTCCTCTACACCCCTTTTCTTGCGCAATTTTATTTAAAGGATAATTCTCACTTTCAATTCTCTGCTATAAAACGATTCTGCTGAATCAGCTGCACGTAGTCTGTGGGCTTTATGTAAAAGAAAGTATCGTCTGTTTAAATTAATGTTAAATATTTAACGCATATCAAGGTTGTATATAATACTTGTAAAATGAAGCACATTTCTGCGCAGTGAAGATTAAGAAAAATTACCTGGTTCTTTCTCCTACAAAAGCTTGGCAAGCGAACATTTAAAGAAAAATCTAATTTCTTTACGATAAATCCAGAATGAAGTTAATTGAACTTGGGAAGTCTAGAAGTATTATTGCCCTCCAGTGGATTCCCTGCCATTTGTAACATTTTTTGGAAATGATTAAGCAGATAGGCTTGCTAGAGCAGGATCTCTCATGTCCCAACCTGACTCTTCTTTGCTTCTGCGTAACATCAAAAGCTCATTCAGCACACTGAAATTAAGCGGAATCTCTCCAGTATGTTGATACAGTTACTGAGCCAAAAGGTAGAATCTTGCTTAACAAAGTGGTAGAATCCCACTTCCCTGCCTCGATCTGTTAATTTACAAGGTTGCATGCTTTCGCTTTACTTACTGAACATGACTATTTAAAGACATTTACATCGCATTGAATTAAAGGATTCTGCTGGTTACTCTCTTTGCCACCGGGGTGAAATGGATGGTGACAACCTCGAACACTGCCTTATTGTTTTGAGAGTCTTTTTATAGACTTAACCCTATGGAAAATTTTTAATTCTTTTTGCTTCATGTCATTTTATTCGGCTGCTTGTCTACTAATGGCAGAGATGCCGAAGATGGGCGAAGAATGAAAAAAAAATGACGTTTTGTTAATAAATATTCTTAAAAGCTACATATATATGTGTATAGTTTAAATTTTTTTTATCTATGTTGAAGGAATAGTTATACTTTATGTTGTTTGTTTTTATGGCAATACAAAAATCGCGAAATGACACGCCAGCTTTAGTGTGATTTAAATTCTCTCTAAATCTGTATTACGACTCAATTCCGTAACTCTGCATGTATTGTCGCTGTATTTGGATTGTTTCAAGTATTTCCTATTGCACGGCACATTGAATCATATTGGTAGTTGGTTTGGCACACCACAGCTAAAAGGTTTCCGACCCCTTATGTAGAGAGTGGGATGCTATTCCAGGTATCATACTCGTCAATCTATCTGGTTGAAAATTGTCAAATACACCACGTATTGCTTCAAACTGTTAAATAATGTGTGAAGAGAGGGTGTTGAGGTCGGCACCAATGCTTTTGAATATTTAAAGCTCTACATGGAAAGTACCCGATTTTGAGAACCAAGACTGGCGACGTTTTGTTCAAATCGTAGGTTTATGTCCATGCCCCTGAATAACGAATCAGATGTGTGCACTTGAGGTTCAGCTGGTTCTCCAGTGTCATAGAATAGAAACTAAAAGAAAGAAGCAACTGTTAATGTATCGATCTTTTCACCTACTGTAGTCTATATATCGCAGGAAAAGGATAAAATTAGGGATTTCATCAAATTCCTAAGGGAGATGTTCAATCCACGCAAGTTGTTAAAATAACGTCTCTTTGAGGTCATTTCCTGATGTAGAAGTAAGTGGTGCAGTCAAATCCCTGAACTTTTTTGAGTGAAATTGCTGAAATGAACAAGTCGAGTATTTGTAGAGCTCTGTGGTTTCGCTTGTTACCACTTTCCGCTTTTGCCTCCCTCTCCTCGTCCGTGCCAGGCTGTGCCGGGATTCTGACGAGACACACCAAAACAAAATGACCTAAATATAATTTCTTAGTTTTATTTAGTTATATTCCTAGTATTATTATTTTTCGATTGATATATCACTTTTGTATGCCTGAAAATTAGAAACTGGATAAAACTTTAATTGAAAAATGTAAGCAAACAAATTAGGAAATTCAACCATGCTCTTTTATTGATAAAAGAAAGCTATTTTAAAAGGAAATAATAACTGAAAAAAAGGTGTTCTAAATAAAGCAGGATATTTCTGATGTGCTTCAATAATGTATAATTAAAAAAGTGTTTGAAATTCTAATACAAATTACCTCTTTTTTTTTTTAAAAAATACCAGTTTTATTTTCTAATTATTTTGTAAATTAATTTCGAATAAATAATTTGTAATTCAATAATTATTGTTGTATTAACAAATTACTACTTTTAATAATGCTAAATGAGTTTTCACTTTACATGTTAGAGGAAAAATGTAATTATCTTACTTCAAATTAAAAAAAAAATTATGAATAGATACATGAATCAACACTTGAAACATAAGATATTTTTTTGCTTGAATTTGTGCTCCGAGTGTAGCTGAGGTCAGAGGCGTAACAGAGAACATTTGGGCCCCCCTGCAATGTCAGGTTTTGGGCCTCCTAGTTGGATTTTAAAAAGAGTAGGTACTTGATGGAAGTCAGGCCTTAGACTCCCTAGAGCCCCCCCCCCGCGATGCGGGCTTACGGGAGTGTATGTTACGCCACTGGCTAAAGTGCTGTTCTACATTTGGCGAAGTTAGTCTTAAGGTTTTAAAAGTTTCTTGAAACAAATATTACGCTTTTAAAAGTAGACTAACCCCTTTCAGGCTCATGTTATTTCTGAATTACGCATAAGAAAAGACCAATTCTTTTATGCTTATTTTCAAACGTACACATCTTTTAAAACATAATAGCACCTTTCACATACAAAATTTCCTAAAAATTAATGCAAAACTAATGCAATGCTAATTAGCTACATTCGGAGTCAGAATGGTACGTTCCACTTGTCGGAGCTCAGCTTCTGGAAAAGCCGGGAAGGGGTTAAAAAGAATGCTTATAGAATTTCTTTTTCTTTTTTTCCCCTTAAAATTACGAGAAATTCTTTATAAATAAGAAACACTCACACGACATATATAATTATGATTGATTACAGTTTACAAGTTTTATTTTTATTTACCTAATATAATGCTTATATTATTGAAAGAATTACGGGGATTTTCACTCCTATTTTTAGTAAAGTAACGATTAGTGTTTTTGTGATTTTACATCCGAACCGGATGCAATTTTGTTTCTCAATAAGTTAATAAGTAAAACTCGTCTCTTCCTGAATAAAATTTCTATAAAGTAATTCAGATTTTCATCACAGGATGCAGGAAAAGGATACAATTCGTATTTTTGCTTCTGAAAATTTGAAAGAAATATTCAAAAAGTTTCTCTTTTGTGTTATCCTTCATGAAAAGGAGACGGAAATCCCAGAAAAAACCAGAAAAAGGAAACATATGCACATAAATCATCAATCATATTTGTAACAAAGAAAAATCTCCAACGATCCTATGGATTCTTTTTCTTAAGCAAAAATATTGTTTTCACTGCATTAAATTTTTGAAGTAATATTTTAGCTTTGTGCTTCTTACTCACGTGAAAACTACTTTTTCCCCATCACTGGTCTAAAGTCAAGAAATAGAGCCTCTTTAAAAGAATATTTAATTTGTTTTAAGGTATCCGACTACTTTCGACAATCTTTTTTTTAAAAAAAATGGAGATATGGAAAATTTTTTGTGATTTTTAGATTTATTTAATATTTTTTATGAAAAAAGGCTGAAATTAAGAAGAGAAAAATAAATGGTTACTACTAAAATGGGAAAAATGGGTAAAAATTGACAAAAAATTACATAAATGGGGCCCGCTCTGTACAAATAGTAAATGAACAAATTCTCAATGTTTCAGTTTTAATGTATTACTTAGCTATTCCTTTTTGAAATGACCTTTAGAGTAAGAGACATTTTCATTTTTACAAAAACTAGAGTACTTTATCCTAGTTATTATATGAAATTGCTTAAGAACTTTAGTTCTTAAGCAATAAGCAATAAGCTTAACTTAGTTATTATATACTCAAACTCAGTGGCACAACAGCCCATGAGGACCAGGGCCTACTGTGCCCATCCCAATATACGTGACCATTGGGTGCTGAGGTGCATGAGTAGATGGCCTGATCAGGTGGTCAGTCTGAAGCGAAACCCTTAGTGTTTAAGTTCCCAAGCAAGCTCAGTACTCATTTATCTACCCATTGCAGTAGGGAGGTTATATGAAATTACTTAAAAAAACAGTGATTATATTCACATAAAGAACTGTAAATTTTGTAATAAAACAGTGATTGATACATCTGAAGCTTAAAACACTTCTACTGTTATACAGAACATACACACAAAAAAATTCAGCAAATTATTTTAAAAACGTTTTGAGCAATCACCATACCCGTTTGAGCTTTTTGAAAAAAACACATTTGGAGCAAAGCACATTTTAAAGTTTGAAAGCTTATATATAAAGTCTTGGCATCTGCTTTCACTAAAACACTTGCAGTTTTTGTTCTATATTGAATGGAAAATAAAAAACTTGGTATTTTTATAAAGCTAATAAAATGGTTTAAAAAATAAAATTAAAAAAAATTGTCAATTTTTTAAAAAAATCATGATTTTAGGATAGTTGGATATCTTAAAAAGGTACGAGGTAGACAGAACTGTTACTTTAAAAAATTCTAATAGAATTTGTAACTTTTCTTCAGATAAAACATTGAAAACTTAAACTATTAGTAAAACATGGGATTTCAAAATCATGTGACTAAATATAATATTTCAAAGAAGGTTTCTTGTTAATATACGTATAGTGAAATAAAATAAATTTCTTCAATTTGGATATGTGGACTATATTATGATATAATTTGTCTATGAAAACAGGGCTGCTTAATAATTGTATTTGTTTTAATAAAAGAGCCAAGAAATTAATTTAAAATTTGCTTCTATTTGCGAATCACTTCCGACAAATATATCATACAGTTTAATGTTCATACATAAAACATTTTACGTTTAATGGAAGGCTATAACGTTTTATATACATTAAATATATTTGAACACATTTAATTTATTAAATTTTTATCCAATCTCTTTTCCTTATATTTACTTCTCCGCAATTTCTAACATTTACAATGTTAATAATTCGAGAAGAAAAACTTAAAGTAAAAGATAAAATTTTTATATAAGCTAAGCTTTGTCACAATATTCCACATTATAAACTTTTTAAAAATTTATCTAGGATTTTTCATCCAAACATTGGGGTTACAATTAAACACATGTCTAATGCATGCATGTAATAAAGATTTCTTTTTGATCAATTTTAAAACAAATATTTAATTTTAATTTCCGGAAAGAAAAATTTGGAAACATGAAAAGGAAGGAACTTGAAGGAAGGAAATAAGATTCTCTGAAAATTAAAGAATTATATAAGAAGTTCTTATATTTCTAGTTATAAAATGCTCAAAGAGATATACATCTTATTCCATAAAGTAACGTGCGCAAAATTATCATTTCAATAAGATCTTCGATAATAATCAAAAATTTAAAATAAAAGCTTTAAAAATAAAATCACCACTGAAAAAAAATCTTGGAAAAAAATTAAAGATAAAGGGAAAAAAATACTTCGAAATATTTTGAATACATATATATATATATTTTTGATAAATGTTGATAAAATAATTCTCTCTCTCAAGTTCTTACGAGCAATTTATAAAAGTTACTTTAATAAAAAAATTTAACTATTGCTTAGGATAGAATTTTATGACACGTAGAATAAAATATAAATCTTCTTCCCTCTAATTTAAATCAATTATTTTAGAAATTAAATTACATTAATTCAAAAACTTGATATTCAATCGAGATACATTTGGGCTCAACTATCTTTATAGTCCTGTAAGCATCGCTAGGAAAAAAGAATTTTATTGATAATAGCTTAATGAATACTAACAATAAAGTATTTAAAGAAAAAAAGCTTTCGTTCAAGGTAATTCCCTATTTACGATTTAAACCATCAAAAATCCAAAAGAAACTTGTTACAATTCAAATATATTTTATATTGTCTCATTTGTGTGTGAAGTTACAATTCCTTTTATATCATAAATATTTATATTATATTTAGAAACAAACAATTCTATGCATTTCCCATGCATTCGTTCCGTTAGAGCGGGGCGAAACAAAATTCAAATCACGAAATGGGTTTATTTTAAACACCACATACAAAAACACTTTTAGCAGAATTGATAGACATGCAGATGTACACAATGATGTTATTTTGACAAAAACCAAAACATAAATCTTAAAAGACTGTATGCATGCATTCTTACTGTTATGGTACAGTCCTCCTCGTAACGAAATTTAGATTGACATCCCCCTCTATACATAGGGAAGTTTCAAGGTCAATGGTCTTGTCACAGG
Source organism: Trichonephila inaurata madagascariensis (assembly GCA_019973955.1). Lineage (NCBI taxonomy): Eukaryota > Metazoa > Arthropoda > Arachnida > Araneae > Nephilidae > Trichonephila > Trichonephila inaurata. The sequence goes on from BMAV01009919.1 coordinate 79,214, forward strand.
GAGACAGATAAACAGAAAAAAAAGAGAACATGAGAGTCTGATAGAGAGTGATAAATAGAAAGTGACAAAGAGAGCCGATAAAATGAAAGAGAAAATCCGAAAAAGAAATGAAGGCAGACCGAATTAAAGTAAGAAAGATTTCACAAGCTCGTGCTAAATAGAAAAAAGTAGCAATAATAGAAGTCTAGAGAATAAATATATGCTTAAATTCGAAGTATACATACAGGGTCTTACAACGATAAATAAACCTAGATTCTATATATAAATCTAAAAATGAAGCTCAATAACATCCATGTTATGAAATTGACTCAATTGATCATATCTTTTCTTCTGACTGTGTCAGAGAAGAATCTTGTATAAGATAAGAAGATGTAATTTTCACACACTTTATTGTTTAAGGCTGTTTTTGGTTAATGTTAAAGAATGGGATCCGAATTTGGAACATTTTTTCAGATCTATCAAAAATTATCGTACGTAATATTTACATGGAGTTTGGGGGAGTTGTGTGAGCAATGCAGGAGTTGTGAGCAATGCAGGAGTTGTGTGTGTTGCAGGAGTGATGAAAAAATATTCGGAAATTTAATGCTGTTCTTCAAATTGACGTCTTGTTGGGATGCTCTTGGGTGAGTTTCTGATAATTTGTGCAATAAGGATTTGTTGCAAACTTTGTTATTTTTGTTTTTTATGTTGGTGTTTTGAGGTATTTCATAAGTGAATATACTTGGTTCTTAATATATTTAAACTTTAAAAATTAGTGATTTTTTATTTCTATTTTAAAGATAAACGCACTATATTTGATGTTTGGTGGTTCAATTATATTGTTCCCTTAGTTGCTTTAAAAAATTTTAATATTTTTATATAATATAAAACCATTCAGAATGCGAGGGCGAATAGTTTAATTCGAAGTCTTAAATTTTTGATTTTTATAATTTTAAAATTTTTGAATTTATGAGAATATGGATATTTTCAGACTGCCTTACCAATTTACAATAGGGGGAAAGTTGGCACCCTCAAACTAGTTTAACCCACTTATCTGTCCTAAGCCAAAGTTGAACTTGGCTAATTTATAAATTTTTATCTTATAAATTTTAATTTTGTATTAAAATGTTGGTATTTTATAATTTTGTATTCGACATTGATATTTTTTGAAATGGGAATTAGTTTTTTTGGATTTTAATAATTTCAAATTTATTTATATATATACATATATATATATACATGCTTCTCCATTTATATAAACTTCATTCAATTCGAGGAATTTTCTTTAATTTGTGGCTGTTTTGAACCCTTCATGACATCGCGTGATAATTTCATTACGTTTACCCACCGCATGAGAAATGCCATTTTAACTGCAACTTTATCTCCTAAGAACTGCCACGTTGACACATTTCATAGTGAGACGATGCAATATTGCAACAATGCTCGAATCTGACGAATCAGCGTATTAAATACAGGGAATTGTACGATTATTGAAGATACGAGAATCTTTCGTTTGAAAAAAGGTATAAAAGTTGAGATCTCTGGCATGAAAAAGAAGAATGCTTTTGTCCATCGTCAAAATTCCCTATGTGTTTGTGTTTCTGCTTTTTTCTTGCTTTTGTAAATAAAATTTGGAACACTAGAATACAAGTTATTTTTTGAATTACTCGATTGCAACCAGATATAGATATCCTCTTACCATTTTGATTACAGTGAAAACTCTATATAAATATAACACGATTTATAGATGTCTTCTCAATTGGCATCTTGGCGGGTGATCTTGATAAAAACAAAGGTTGATTGAAGGTTTAGTTTAACATATACAATTTTCAACTAATCTTCACGCACTCTAAGCTATGATTGAAGCTCTAGCACACCGTATGCAGCATCAAATTGATGTGAATGCGTGCTGCTAGAAAAAAAGGGGAAATCCCAGGCCTTTTTCTTAGCTGCAGATTTAAAGTAGGAGTTGTTACTTTGCGAGAAGGTTGTTTGGGATGTTTTTAGTTGAGAAAAATGACTTATAAAAAATGACTCGAAATTCATTCTATATTTAAACTCATTGCTCTAAAAATTTGCTCATCAAGAAAGACTTGTCAGAATAAAACTAGATTTTTTATAGGTAAGTTGTTACAAATGCCACCTGATCAGCAAAGGCCAGATCAAGATCCATGAAATTCATCATGGCAAGGGGCTAAGTGACACTTGTCGTTAGCCGTAGCTTTGAGCACCATACAGATGACCGAACGATTTAACTCGTTTTCACCCCAATTTTGAGGGAGAACCCCCTGGGGGTGGTCAGGAGCCTCCCACTTCTCTTCCCATTCCACCAACCTCATGGTAAGACTTGCGACTCGACGGTTATTTAAAGTACCCTCATGCCGCGAAGGCACTATACATTTACAAACATTCATGTCCTCTCCAGGATTTGAACCCAGGCCCAACGGCACAGCAGACAGCATCGCTAACAACTATACCGGATGGCGATTATATTTTAGCTAAGTACAATGTTGATATAAGTAAGTGATTACAATATTAAAGCAAAATGATAATTTATTGTAGAAAAAATTACAAACGAATGGAGGTTTTAGTACCCTGTTAGGCCACCTTTGGTACGGTAAAGCATTGAGACACTTAAGTCCCATATGATGCCCTGTGACATATCGATTCACGGTTGCTGTAAACGCGTATCTTATTTGAACCAACTCGTAGGCTTTCCAACTCGCCGTCCTAAATGATTCCAGATAAGCTAGATTTGTTGTACAACTAGGGATCGAGCAGGCCAGGAAAGGATCAAAATGGGGTAAAGGCAGTTCTTTGAAACCCTTGCTGAGTATAGACGAGCTTTTTCCTGTTGAAAAACGACTCCTAAGATTCATGTCATGAGTGTTAACACATGTGGTTTAAGAACGTCACGAACGTACTTCTGGAATCTCATTGTACCGTGGATCCAAATTACGGGTAACCATGTGCCGTATGCACTGTCCCCCCATACCTTAACATCAGTTGAGGGTGGTGCTGCCCAGATTAACAAATGAGTTCCCAAAGATTCTTTACCGCTTACACGATTGTCATCACTGCCCAGATTGAATGTGGACTCATTTTTAAAGACGACCTGATTCCATTCGGTTGTAGTAATCTCATCAAGGGCGACACCAAACCGAATGAAGTTGATGGGAGTGGGTGTCAATGGCAGTACAATTAGGCCCTTGCGATGGTACAGACAGACACCGAGGCCCTTAATGAAGGTGCTTCCGGTGTATGGATGGTGGATAATAAAACAGTAGGTGCTATGCCTGCGTGTCGTATGATGTGGCGATCCTGACGACCATTGGACTGTCGAGGTCGTCCTGAGTAAACCTCCTCTCAGTAAAGTCAGAGTAATAATGTAGGTGGCGACCTACTTGCTTAGCTGACCAGTCACTTTCCATCACCCCTACGATTTTCATTTTCTCGAACTGTGACATCTGCTCATTTTGTCTGCGATGGCGGCATAATGGCAACTTTAGTTAAAAGGTGTCCTTTGTGACATACAAAATAAGTGCAAACAAGCTCTGCTTAACTGTTTTTTAATCCAAGGAGAACGAAGTTCAACTCCTTTTGGGCATTACGCAATCCATGATTTCAATCATTTTGATATTCTGCCACACCACCTTCATGTCAATTTTTGTAAAAATCCTACTCTTAAGTCTTGGGGCGCAAATGTTTATGGCAATGAGTATATATATGTTACTGGTAAATAGAACTTCTAGGCTACATAAAATGCCTAAAAACTAGCCGGCACTGTATGAAATGATTCAGATTTCACACATTGCGTAGACAGTCTATAAAATGTCTAATGAAATACCGGCAAATCATGAAATACATCCCCGATTAATTTCGAATATCGTGTGGCAAGGCACGTGATTTTTAGCGCTTGCATCAAGCTCAGAATTTGTCAGTTGCGCTTTGCGGTTTGTTCGGGTGAGACTAAATACGCAATTGTACTTAAATTTGTTCAACAAAAAATTGTTTTTTTCCCCTATTTTCATGAAAATGAAGGAGTCTAGGTTGAAGAAGGAAGAGAAGGAGCCATGAGGAGGATCCGAAGAAGGAGTCATGATCTATAGACAACTTTATTTGACGGAAAAATGTCCAAAATTCGAGTTAATACTGTAAAATAAGTTTAAGGTTCAACAAAACCCAAAATCGAAGACATGATTGTTGAATCACTATTTATATTTTGAAAAAAAAGTCAAATCATTTCTGTTACAGAAGGCCTCAGTACTATACTGTAATCACGGATTCTGAGTTATTTCATATACTTCCTGAATCTTATTTGGCTATTTAACACGGAGGACGTAATAGAATGGTGAAAAAACTTTCAAAATCAAATGGAAAAACGTTACACGCCATGATATTGAACTGTATATCCACCTTTGTGAACCTCGCCAGAAAAAAAACAGAAGTACTAAAAAGGGCATTGTTGCGAAACCTATGATTTTTTTTCCAAATGCCAATATATTGGCACTTGCAATGAGTGGGAAAGGTTTCTACCGACTTGGAACTTCTGAAAATTTTTTAAAACAAGTATATGCGAGATCACAATTCACTTCGTGATCTAAGAATTTAGAATTGACCACGAAACATTTCTCACCGGTCAATTACAATTGCTTATACCAGCGAAAGAACCCAAGGATTTGTAAACTGTATACGTAAAACAAAGTGCCAAAATAAGAATCGCCTTTGCGTGAAAAATACAATGAAATGTTATTCAAAATGTCATTCAAGCCTTCTATGTTACAGCAAGTAGGTCAATTATAATTTCTTAATTTTATATATGAAAATTTTGTTTTCCTAAAAAAAAAAGTTACGAAATTTGTCTTGTACATTTTTCATTCTTTTTAAGTATTTTGAAAAAAAAAAATATTTAATGGGACTCTCGTTATTTTTTCAGAATAACATTTGTAATTTTTAGGAATGTTCTTCATTGATATAACAGCTTTTTCAGGTCCTTTTTCATACTTTGCCTAAAAAGCAAGGGTCATTCCATAGAATGCTTAGGTAATGTGTACAATGCCTTGGCAAAGTATGTAATAATTCTAATATTTCATACTTTGCTTAAGAACATCCGGCATTATACACATGGCATAGGCATTCTATAGGATGCCGGAGCTTCATACTTTGCCGGTACATCACTATTTAAAAAGAATGAAATGCCAAATTGGTACAAAAACTTTCGTTTATTTCATAAATGTATGAAATGGTAAAAACTTCCATTATTTAAAATTTTCACAAAAGTTTTATAATTAAATTAATATAATTCTTGCAGATTTCAAAAGAATACCTATAAACGTAAAGTAAAATTCCCTCTTGGCAATTCATGAAGAGAAAAATGAACTATAACATAGATGACATTTAAATATATTTCGTCAGATATTGTTTCCCAATCCTTATCATCAGTTGTTCAAAAATAATACACAAGGGTGAATGGATAGAAAAGCAAAACTTTCTACAATTCGATTTCAGACTACGAAGAAGACAAAGAAGTAATCTTCTGTTTACAGTGAACAATACACATAACTTTGAAATTAGTTAATAAGTTAATTATAGTTATTTCTAAGTTTTTGTAATATGTATTTAATTAGTATAAGATGTACTTATAAAACTTTTTGGGTTTCATGCTATTTTTTGCTTCTGGACAATCTGGCATTATGAAACCCGTTAATTACTAATTTTAATGTTTGCCAATTAGAACACATATCTTAACGAAATGAATTCTAATCAAACGAAGTGTTTTGAAAGAAGTTCATATTCCTTAAAAAGATATATGATTAAAATGTGTAATTGGTGTATTATCAGAAGCTTTTCAGAGATTTTAATGAAATAAACTTGAAATTGCATAATCTGAAGGAGAATAATGGCGCATTTCTTTTTTTTGTTATCAGTTACTCATACATTGCATAAGTTGTTATGTTATGGTATTTCAAAATGTGTACAAAAACAAACGTCTTTGATATTCTTTTGTAACAGTTAGGATAAATTAAAATGTCATTGTTGAAACATTGCTATCAATTTGCCCAAAGGCCATGTATTACGTTACATAATTTTGTAATTTTTAAATGATAAAAAAAAACTATATCATAAGTACACTACTTACAATATTCCTTCTTCTAGAATTCTTCACGTATTTAGAGTAATATTTTACGTACATTTTACTATGTTCTACTTGATTCAGAGATATTAATATATATATATACAAATGTAATAATTTCCATTAATATAATCTTAAACATGTTTTTAATTTGTAATGGTCTTGGTCTTTAGGAAACGTTCATAAGTAATAACCAGCTACCCGCTTGTGACGAGAATTTTTTGAGCCATATCTATCCGCCAATAAACAAGCTCCGCTCACGCAGAGCATGTGATTTGTACTTTTGTTTGCTGCTTCGTTATTATCCGAGATTTCTAGAAAATCCGCCCTCCTGCTCTTTCTCTATTGTCTTTCGTCATGCAGCCTGTGCAGCTCGTGTACGCCCTCGGGTTTGTTGTGTTGCCCACATTTGTTTTGTGTTAAGATGTACAAAAAAAAAAAAAAAAAAAAAAGGACTATCAAAATACCAAAGACTGCTTTTTCCCTTTTTCCCAAAAACATTATCATACGAAACATCAACCATTTAAAATAATCACCTGTAGTTAAATTATTTACACTTACCAAATAGTTAATCTAAATTATTATTATTATAAATATATATATATATATATATATATATATATATAATATATATATATATATATATATATATATATATATATATATATATATATATACAGGGTATCCCCGAATGATGTGTACAAACTTGGAGGGGTGGTAGAGAATATCCCGAGGAGGAATAATTACAAAGGAAAGCATAGATGGAAACGTAACTGTAACGAGTTACAAAGACACAAAGATTGTAAGGCCGGACATAGAATGCAGTGTAAAACGCTTTACTGCACACGCACGCACGCACTCACGCACGCACGCACGCACGCACGCACACACGCACTCACGCACGCACGCACGCACACACGCACACGCACACACACACAACCCCACACACACACACCCCACACACACACACACACACACACACACACACACACACACACACACACACACACACACACACACACACACACACACACACACACACACACACACACACACACACACACACACACACACACACACACACACACACACACACACACACACACACACACACACACACACACACAAAGAACAATAATAAATAAAAAGTATGACATAAAGGCATTAGAGGAAGTGTTCAAAATTGCGGTCATTGGCATGTATGCACGCATGAAGTGGATTGGCGGACATGTTTGAAAATACCGAGCATTTCACGAATCGTAGAAGCAGCTTTTGGATATTCATGTCACCAGGTTCCTTTCAGAATTTATGGACGAATGCAAGGTACCCCAGAGAAAAACAATCCAGAGGAGATAAATCAGAGGATCTGGGAGGCCACGCGATGGGACTCTACGGCCCTCAATCCTCCTTTTTGGAAGTGCCTGGTTCAAATATAGTCACGTACATATCTTCCATGATGAGATAGACCGGTCCTGTTGAAACCACATGCGGTTCCGAATAGGGAGGAGACATCGGTAAGCAGTTCCGGAAGTACCTCCTGTAGAAAGAAGAGGTACTTGTCAGAGTCCTGTCGAGGAGGTAAGATGTAAATAAAATTTTTCTCACTACCGTCCCTTAAAAGGAAACAGTTTGCCACCGGGGGGGTACTGTGGGTTGTTTAAGGCCCCATATTTGGGGGG
>BMAV01009920.1:0-47310 GCA_019973955.1 Trichonephila inaurata madagascariensis
AGGACCGCCGTTTGCAACAATGCAGAGGCGCAAACGCTTGCAGAAATTTTCAACAATAAACCTCAAGTCTTACCTTTAATGTACCCCATTCCCGCAGAAGTGATTGCTTTAGTCCAAAGTTTTGTGCGGTTTTGTGCAGGCGCGGGACTCTAAAATGGAGCATACACTGTAATCCATGGGATTGAGAGCCGGCGAGTAGGTGGTCATTCTTCAGATGATATCATGTCTGGAAAATTTGCCTTGCACCATTCTTGTGCCTTTTTGGCTTTGCAAACTGGTGCATAGTCCTGTTGAAGCGTCCAATTTGCATTTCCGAAATGCTTTTGATCCCACGGAAGTACAACAGCTTCAATAATGTCCCTCCGGTACACTATTTGATTGATTTTAACGCCCTTTTCCACAAAAACCCAAGGTGTTTTGCCACTTGCACAAATTCCGCCCCAGACCATGACGGACTTTGGATATCCGCAATGTTCAACAATTGTCGAGGTGCTTGGAACGTCCATACACCAGATTCTACCATTTTGGGAGCTATGAACTTGTTGAACCGTAAAGAGCTTCTCATCAGTGAAAAGGAATCCCTCCTAACGCTGACTTGCGGCTTGTCTCAAAAGTTTTCGGCATCTTCGGAGCCATACGAGTTTTTTTCAGTGAGAAGCTGAACTTTTCGCAACGTGTAAGGCATCAGTCCAAGTCTGTTTTTGCTATCCGCCTCAACAGTGGCGCACACAGGAATTTTTCAAGGGGGTCCGGGGTCGAAAGTTCACCATTCTTGTATCATCTCTTTGTTTTTTGTGGATTTTCGTATTGAATAAATAATATAATAATATAAATAATTAGCATTAATTAAAAATTAATCATTAATCAATTTTTAAATTTACGTACTATTTTGCTTAGAATTATAATCAATCGAAAAATCAAGGGCTTTGCGGGGGCTCTGGACCCCAGGAACCCCCTTGTGTGCGCCACTGGGCCTCAACGATCTGTCACTTATTCCCATGTCACGAGCGATCTGTCTTATGGAAATCTCGGATTTCTTTGAACTCGCTTTTCGATGGCCTTACAATTACTTGTAGTGTTTACAGTGCATTTTCGCCCACTTCCTGGGCGTCGACCATCATTGCCAAGCTCTTTGAAACGGCAGATTGCATCAGACACTGTTTGTCGAGGTACATTCAGCAAACGAACTGTCGTTTTCCTTGCTGAAAAAACTTTAAAATAGCAGACCTTTTGCTAGACATTATCAAAAACACATAAATCAAAGTAAAAACTAAGAAATATACACTCATGGACAAAAAAATTAGCGCACCAAGAAGGAGTCGTCAAAATGAAACAAAATTTTACATACGTAATGACTACTTTGATATAGGTAAATGATTAGAAAATCAAAGAAAAAGGATAATTTATTTCTGAGAAAAAGGAAAAGAAAGGAATTAATGTGTTGAACCCCTAAGGCAAATGCACGATGCGATACGATCGGCATTAATACAAGTTCGTATGAGTCTTGAGCTTTTCGTTCAATATTTGCTTTTAACCTTGCTCTAGCGTTAAAAAGAAGGATGCCCAATCGATCCCAAATGATCCCAGATATACTGATTGGAGACAAATCTGAGGATGGGGCAGTCAAGGAAGGGTAGAACAGTGGAGACATTTTTGGGGACCCCCTTGTCTTTGGGGGAAACATTGTCAAAAAGGGCCCGGGGGCGGATGAGTGGCAACACATGTGGTTGCAGGATGTGACATGCTGGCTGCAGGGTTTTGGGATAAATCTGGGGGTGACCGTGTATTGAAATGGCACCCCATCCACCAGCGGGGAGTGGGGGCCAGTAAAGAAAAGGGCAGGATTGAGGTGTTCACCACGGGTTCCAAAGAACACGATTGTCATATTGATGAGATTGTCTGGACTTTTAAGACAACCTGGTTCCTTTCCCGCTGACCGGTTTCCTCTTGCGCGGCATCACCCAAACGGGGCGTCGAGGGGTGGGCCGGGCAGCAAAAATAACGGCTTTCCAAATGCCCCCAACCAGGCGTTCGTATGGCAAGAAGACAAGGCCCCAGGGGGTGCACCTGTGCCTGATGGCGGGGGATGAAGCGGTGCTTCATTCGTGCATTTCTTTCGATGTGGGTTTCTCCCACTGGTCTGTCGAGGGCGTCCGAGCCTGGTCTGGTAAAGACATCTCGACCATTGGTCCCAACACCTCCTCACAACACAATCAGAGCGGCCTAATTCACGAGCTACCGCCTAGCCAACTTCACCCAGCTCCACCATGCCGGATGATTCTCAAACTGCGACAGCTGCTCATATTGTTCTCGAAAATGGCGTAATGGCATAGTCTACCTTCAGCTCTACTTTGTAAACATCAGCACCAAGCAAGTTTCTTTAGTTACCTGTTTTCATACACGGAGAATGACGTTAAACGCCTCTACCGGCTATACGTAATGCGCAACCACGTCATTTAATCATTTTCTATCTCCCCACACATGCCCTTCCTGCCGCTTGTTACATCCCGCAATTATTTTGGTGGCACTAATTTTTTTACCAGGAGTGTACTTAAAATGTTTTATTATTAAAAGTAAAGCAGATATATAACGAAACATGAAAACACCAATAAAAAGTGCAAAATTTTAACTATTCTAGGAAAAGAAATTGTCCAGAGTTTTTTGTGCCGCACCCTGTATATATATACACACACGTTGTTAAAAAATAAATTCTGATCCTACTTTTTAATATATAGCTGCCAACTTATTCAAATTTGTCAGATTTCCTTTACACATTATTTAATTATCTTTAGATGCTTTTTATTTTTATTATTACTTTTTTTAAATTTGTTTTATTTGCCTTGAGGTATATAATTCCAATTTTAGATAATTTTTTGAAATTATAATCTAATAAGCTTGTATGTGTGCGTTTCAAGATTTATATAAGAGCTTTTGTGTGATCTCCCTTCTTGCTTGTTTTTTTTTTTTAGTTATTTTTACTTCCTTCTACCTATTCATGGAAAATTGAAAATGAATGAAAACTGAAGAATAATGTGATATTTTGTAAAAAAAAAAAGCACGTAATCTATGATTATTCCCGAAGAATGTCCCTACCTTTATATAAAGAAACACCATTTGCTTCAAAAATCAATGTGTTTTCTATACTGCATTAATATTTATTTTATAGTATAAGTCATTTCTAAACTAAATTAATCAATAGAAAAAACTAATAATAATTTTGTTCGTAGTTTATCTTTGAAATTATAGAGAACGGGTACACACAAAATCTCTATTGGAAGTTGCAAACAATAGTTTATACTCATTTTACCAAATTTCATATTTCTGAAGTACTTGTAGAAAGTTATTTTGGAATGTGGGTGTTCGTAATAAATCAAAACTTTCATTCAACATAATACTGATAACAAACTGAAACGTTATTACATTGAAGTCCACATAACAAAATTTGCCGAATTAAATATGGCGACATTCCTCTTACGTTTCTTCCACATTTCTTTTTATAAGTAAAAAGGAATTGTAATTTCTTTCATACTCATTGCGTATTATTTATATTATATCAGAATAATTTTCTTCTTACTTTGCACAATATTCGTTCCCTTCTCTTAAACACAGGGTCGATCCTAGCAGGTGTGCAGCGCGTGCACCGCACGCGAGCGACCAAGACGAGGGACAGTCGCAGGCCGCATATAATTCTATCAGTCAAGAAAAATTTTTTACGAATTTCTCAAAATGAAACTTATAATAAGTCGAATAAATATGATTAATTTTAAACAATTATTGAAAAATCAAAATAAGTCCCAATTTCCCGATAACAAAGCATAGCTTAAGAAAAATAGCATGATGGTTCACAGTGTGTTGGTCCATAGTTCACTAATGTCTACTCTTTATACACACCTGTCATTTGGTTGCAAAATTCGTGGCAGAGCCGGGCAATACCACAAGAGGTTCTTGTTGTTGTTGCTTTGCTTACTTCCAGCGCACTGGCGGTAAGCACCGTGATCGAGGCTTAACAAAGGCTCTCAAAAAGGATTTTTGCGGAAGCTGCTTTACGAAAGTATCTAATACGGTTAATATTACCCTTTACACGGTGGTAAACCCTTTGCGTTCCAGGCTGCATTTTTTAGCATACGTGCAATCCCAGATTTTTGTGGATACTGACCTTGATGTTACGACACACATTCCCTTTTTCCAATTGACGCTGACTAAGGCACTCATTCGTTTGTGTTTCGTTTAGCTTTCTGAAGTTTGTATAACTATTTTTGTTGTTTATTTTCACACTTTTTTTTCGATGGATTTCAACGAAAGTGATACTAAATCAGGATATTTTCAGAAACCGATTAATATGACAATGACTCTGATACGGATTTATCTACTTGTGACGAAAAATATTAAGAAATTGAACAAAAATGACAATACACTTATGAAACGCATGAGGAAACGCTTTTTGTACAAAAGAACAAAGATTTGTAATTTTAATTCTAATTTTCTGGTTTTCTCAAAATTTTGTAACTTAACTTTTGTAATTTTACACAGTCCCAATAAAAGAAAATCTACCTTATAATGTTTCCTGTGGTGAGTACACTGGGTGTACACCTAAGTAAGCCATGTATCCACCTGAGGTTACAATGGGTTTTGGCCCTATACGTAACACGTATTTACTAGTCGTTACATGGTGCGCAAGGGGTTAAATTCGATATGCATTTGGAGAAATTAAAAGTTTTCAATTTAATCATAGCCTTACAATTTAGAAAAACAAAATAGAGGAAAGAAGTTATGTTTGTGTGTCTATTTGCATTTTTATTAATATTTTTTACTTTTTACTCTTATACAGGTAGATGAGTTAATAACGCCAACGTTATTCATCAAAATATGAAAAATTCTCTAGAGGGGTGGCACATTAGTTTTCTGCGAGGGGCGGCTGACACTCTAGAATAGGTCCTGATTAAGCCGAGCTCACAGCAAATTTTCAATGATCTTCCGACAGCGTATATATCTTCAAATGTTCAATAACATACAATAAAATGTTCGATAATCATCAAAAAAAAAAATAGTCACCGTCGAAAATTTTTGAAATTTTCCTCGCAGCTTGACAAAATTAATACCTGTGTTAATAGCTCAAAGGAAACTAAATGACAAAGCTAATAGGTTGTCTAACTTACTTAATATGTTTAATTAAATCGTGAAAAGAATTTTTCCATTAATAAGTTCGATATTTTTCCGTGTGTGTGTATCTGATTTTAATTTAAAAACTAAATTTTATTTCAAGATTCCAAAAGTTGGCTATATAGGAATTCCAATGCGAATTTCTTCAACATCTGACGATTAAAAGGAATTTACTCGACAATTATCAAAGCTTTTTTTACAAAACGATAATTTTTAATAAATTCTAAAAACTTTAAAAAGCTACAAAAAGAGTACTGTAATTATGAAAAATATATGAATCACAAAATACATTAAAAAATAGATGAATTGTAGCATACCAAAGCTTTTAAACAATTGTATTCCTCTTGATTAAAAACTATCATATTCAAAGTGCTATACAATACTCTCCAACACACAGTTCAGGATATATTCAATATTAAAAGTAGAATGCACAAAAATCGTGGAGGCTAAAGGGACTGTGATTTGGTTTTTAAACCGCAATTGTCAATCCAATCATCACACGGCGTTAAAAAAAAAGAAGAAAAACTGTACGAATAGCTCGAACAGTATTTATTGTAGTAGAACTATAATATATGGCCTCCTAATATAGTTTTTTCCAAATATCTCCAGGGCTAATAATCGGATTTGAAAAAAAAAGGAATATAAATGATCTGATTCTGCAAAAAAATCGAACTTCATAATGGAAAAATTATTTTTTAGAATTTAATTAACTATATTAATTAATAAATTCATTAACACCATATTTAAGTTCTCCTTGAGCCATTGACATTAATACCAACTTTGTTCAAAGTTATTAAGGGTTACCTTTTTTTTTTACGAATGCGTACACACTACCATACATTTGAATTATTTCAACACAAATTATTAAATTATTCTACGTCACTTTTCTTTTTTAACTTTAATACATAAAAAAATGTTAATACAAATAATCAACACACGAAATTTGACTTAAGTTAAACGGATATCAATTTTCAACAGGTAGTGTTTAGAATATACCTGTAATTGCTGGAACAACTTGAAGAGTAACTTGTTTTTTTCTATTTTCTGAGCCTGTAAAAAAATGACAATATAAATTTTCACATAATCAAGTATAAATAAAAATGTTTAATGTCCAGTTGAAAAATTTGAACTTACTCGGTTTTTCGGCAGTTTCCAAGCATGAAACATCTGTAGGTTTCAGGAGTAATATAACATACTGACGCCCATCTTCAAACGTTTTTTTCTAATAATCAAATAAAAGTAAACTAAATAGACAGCGAAATTGAAGAAAAACACTTCAAATTAGATTAGCTCTTTACGCGAAACCTACTAGTACTAACCCTATTAAACAATTAATTAAAATATATATATATATATATATATATATATATATATATATATATATATATATATATATATATATATATATATATTTCTGACTCGCTAGGTTCTTTTTTATAGTTCCTTTTTTTGTATTTTTTCGATCTTCATGTTTTGCTTTTATATTTTTATTACGTTATTTCTTGTTATGTTCATTATCTATTATTTCTGGTTTTAAAATATTATATTTTTAAAATTTTATATATATATATATATATATATAAAGTTGGAAACTTGATTTAAAAAAATAACAGCACAATTAATGTAAGCCTAACATATCATACCATTAACAAATTTCTCAATGTTTGAAGTGTAAAATAATAATCCCAATCACACACACATACACAATCATTAAGGCTGGCATCAATAGTTTGAAATCTAACTTTTGATTTATAATGTGTTCATTATGGAAAACAAAACAATCAGACAAATAAGTAATTTAATTTTGTAAGTTTCTCTTTAAGAGTGTATTTTTTATGATTCACTACCAATATTATCCGTAATGTGAGATTTTAAAGCGATGTCATTTTGAAAATCTAAAATCTCTTCAGTTTTAGACGTTAGAAATAGTTTAGTTACAAATTTAGCAATTTCAGTCCTGCGCGAGTGTTCGTGCGTGCATACGTGAAGTGTTTTATTTCAAAATGTTTAAAATTTCGTGGGATTTACTATGAAATATCTATTTCTTCACATATTGATAGCAAATATTAATTTATTTACATTGATAATTTACGATACATTATACAAAAAAGCCCCTCTTGTACAAAAAGAGAACAAAAAAACCCCCAAAGTTGACAGAAAAAGCTTTCTTCTTCATTAAAAAAAACCCAGCTTATAAACTCCTATCTCAGAAATTCGAGAACTTTTTTACCACAAATTTTATTTTTCATCCTACATTAATTCAAAACTCTATATCTTGTTAAATTTTCAACGTTAATAAAATACATTTTAAAGCACTCAATTGGTGAAATTTTAATTAAGATCATTTTGGGGTGACCAAAAAATTTAATTATAAATTAAAAAATTTAAATTATTTAAAATAATTATTCAAAGAATTAAAAAAACCCTTAACATTTTTGACTTAGGACATTTTGGGAAAACCCGTCATTTTAAAAGGTTTTTCTACTTTTTAAAACACTATTTGAACTAAAAAATAAAACGATTGTTTTGATGACAAAGATACTTTTAATGAAATTAAAAACAAATTAATTGTTTTCTAATATTGTGATTCTGTCATATGTATTTTAAAATATTTAATTTTAATTATTTGATGAAAAAAAAAAAATAAAAATTTTCTTTGTTGATCTACGCAGGAATAGATTTTTTAAAAAAATTTTTTTATATTACTTATTAATAAGCGAATTGATCAGATCCGGTTACCGATGCAATATTTCGTCAGCTTGCCACAAAATTGATGACGTGGCACTTTTTTTATAAACTAAAGTTGCAGTTAAATTTATATTTCCAATTTTCTTGGTAAATAAAAAAATAATTAAGTATTACAGGATGTCTTAGAGAATTCAGTGCCGAAATGAATATTAAAGCAAATCCCTCTCAAGAAAATTGAAATAGAGAATCATTACTTATATAGGGTGTCCCAAAAGTAGCACCCAAACTCTGCACTGCCAGATTCCTCGTTGTGAGTACATCAAAAATGCCCAGATAATTGTATATGTCCATAGTTTGGTGAGAAAAAAAGGGAAATAAGATGATATATGAATGAATAATGATGCATGATGGTTCAAGGGGCCCCCGGGGAATTTTTGTGCCTTTATGGAAAAGCTGATACAGCATATCCTGGACCGAATGGGGGGGATCCGGTTCTTGGGGCCCCAAATGCAAGATTCATATCATTGGAATTTTTGCCTTTAGGACATTCTGAAAGAATTGGTGCGTCGAAACGTGACGACAAAACGACCCGTTACCGCTGATGCCGTTTGATTTTGGACACCGGCCCCACCCATGCACTCATCCATTTCCCAAAAGTACTTCAAACCTGCCTCTATATGCACTTTGGACACTTTTAACATCTGCCTTTAAAAAAAATTTTTCAAATACTGTGATTGATATGTCTGATAAGGCTGTGATGTCATACGTTGTTTTTCGTATTTTGCTCGTGAACTATGGATCGCACAGGTACAAATCTTTGGGCATTTTTTTAATTTACTTCTAACGAATAGTCTTGCTGCGCAGAGTTTAAGCGCTATTTTTGGAATACTCTGTATATAAATAACTTATCTTTGGTTAACTACCATTAAAAATAAATAAATGTAAACAGTAAATAGAAAGAAGAAGAAAAAAAAAAGAGTCGAAAGTTTTCAGAACTGATGTAGTTCGCATAATAGAGCACGTGTTGAGTAGTTTTCCCATCATGTACTACAATTATACGTACCTATATTGAACTTTTGTGTTTTATATACAATTGTTATAATCTATTTAAATGAAAACAGTGTTGAAAAATATAAATCCGACTTACAACCTCACTTTACGACCTAATAGACCAAATAAAATCAGTCGTAAGCAGAGGAGATCCTGTATATATATCTGTGTGTGTGTGTGTGCGTGTGTGTGTGTCATTAAGTTTAACATATTATCATATTCATTGTGTTACTGTATTTGTGCTGCGATTCACGTGTGTGTTCTTTTTTTCTCGCATTGCTTTCAACGTTTTCCTGATCAAGATCATTTTAAAGTGTTTAGGCATAATTTTTCCCTTTTTGCTAATCTTCTATTGCTAATCACAATATCCAACAAATACTATTTTTAATAAAAATTATTTTTAATAATGTATAAGAAGAAAAAAAGAACAATCTGAAAATTGGCCTAGTTTGATTGATTAAGAGATCGCAAATTAAACTAAGAGAACGAGTCAGCTCAACAGTATTAAATTCTCTTCACAAAATACTACAATAATAAAAATCTTAAAAAGTCCATTTAAACATTCGTAGTTTTAGCACTTACTCCTATTGATATTCCTGACTGTCGAATGAGAGTTTGATAGTATCCTCGAGGCTCCACTAACTCCACTGAATCATATATGGGACACTATAACAGAAAAATATGGCTTTTAAGAAAATATTCTTTTTAAATATTTTGTTGGTATATAATACAGGGTGTTCCAAAAATAATCATCCATTTTCATAAAAACACTAATGCATTCCTTTATTTCACAGGTGTTTGAAGAAATGCTTTCCTTAGAAGAAAGAATAGAAATCGTTTCCTGGAAACTGGATTGTAAAACATATGGAAGAGGAGTCGGAAAACAGTCGCCAACAAGGCTACTTGTGCACAAATTCAGGTAATCTCTTGACAATATCGTCAGATGTTGACGGTAGTCCAGGACGTTTTTCATCCACCACGCTTTCCGTTCATCTGAATTTGTTGACAAGTAGCATGATACTGCCCATTGATGGTAGCTGTTTTCTATATTTTTGCCGGTACAGCTGACACGCCTCTTCATATGTTTTACCATCCAGTGTCTATTCTTTCTGCTAAGGAGAGCATTCCTTCAAACACCTGTGAAAGAAATCAGTACATTAGTATTTTCATCGAAATCGATCATTATTTTTGGAACACACAGCATAATTGTTATATGTAGTATACTTTTATAATATGAATTGTACAAATTAAGGAAGAGATTACATCCTCTCATCAAACTTAATCACATCTTCGTTAAATTTAAAAACATTAATTTTATTCTGAACATGAATGGTGCATTGGTAGTTATACCATTTTCAGACAAAAAACAAATTATGCTAGATATTCACCGAGTTATTATATGAAAATTTTTAATGAGAAAATGCAATACTGACGGACAGGTCCAATTTCAATTTTGTATCTGTTGATACTGTTTCTAAGTATTGATTTATCTAAATATTTAGATGACTAATCGAATAAAAAATAATGATGTACAGAAAATCTAAGAAGTAAAAGATGAAAGTTTGCTTAATACTTAAGGAACGCTAGATAAAGGCTTAATTTATTTCTACTTCTGCCCGTTGTAATATAAAAATTCAACATCATGAAATTTAGTTCTACAAAGGCAAGCTACTCATGCGTGAAAAGAATAACGCAATAATTGTCAATATTTAATTTGTAAAACATTTTTATTGTACAGAAGCTTCATTTATGTACAACCAACGAAAAAATGTGATGGATGAATAAATAAAATCAATTGTATTACACTAAAATATTACAGATCTTTGGAATGCAAAAATTTAGCATAGATATCTTTGAAACATGGGGACAGTCTCTATTGTATTTTAAAGAAATTTATGTTAAGTTCATGTACAATTCGTTATTTTATGCAATAGCACATCTGATAACGAGAAAAAAGAATAAATGGATCATTTCAAAAGAATATAAAAACGTCAAAGAAAAATAGAATATACTATATATAATTAACAAATAACTTATTTAAGAGATTGCTTTCTTCTTGTCAAAGCTAATTGTGAGCTTTTTTTACAGAGAAGAATTATGGGAAGAGTTACAAAACGAGTTAATAGCCAACAAGCAAAAATCGATGTAGAATTGCTCGTAGAATCTCAATTATAATGACCATGTAGTCAGAAAGTGCATCAAAAACCTGAATAATACAATGGTAAGAAAAGTTCTGAATGCCCGAAAGTCTTTTTTAATAGTAACCAAAGGTGGATTCGAAGAGTAGCATCTAATCTACTCTGAATCATGCCAAATTTTGACTGAAACGGGTGTTAGCGATTGTCTAAGAGCTGCGTAAAAAGTTTCTTCAAAAGGAACCAAGACTGATTCTCAAAAATTCAAAGTGGAAGGAAAAGTGGGCACCAGTGGTGTAACGGAATCTATTAGGGACCCCCTGCAAAGCAGGTTTTGGGCCACAAATCAGGTTTTACAATGGGTACGTACTTGGAATCAATGAAGCTTTGGTCCTCGCCCCCCCCCTAGAATCCTGGGGCCCCCGCAATGCGTTGTATACGTTACGCCACTGGTGGACACATATAATATTTAATGATGACAAAAAGTTCTTTGGGTGTCTCTGATGGGTTCGACTAGTATTTTCATGATTTTCAAAAACAAGAACTAGTCCTGTCAAAGTGGCAATATGGAGGTGAAAGTGCCAAGATTGTTACACACACCTAGAACCAATTAAAGGAACGCAGATATGAAACAAAAAATTCAATTTATGATGTTTTATATTTAGAGCTAAAAGGAAAAGTTGTACAAATAAACAAACCTGAATGCCTTGTATAGCTAAAACCATGCAACTTTGGTCTGGTGATGTTGCTTCAATCCTAACGGCTCGTAAGCTATCTTCCATGTTATATTGCATAACCCATGGCATGGCTGGAGTGATGCTTACATTCACCACTGCATCTTTTCTATCAAAATAAATTTTTTTAATTTAGCACTTGAATTAATTTTCACAGTATTTAATATTTCTTAACAAAATATGAATCTATTTTTCTTTAAATATTATTCCAATTTAGAGACAAATATAATATTAAAAACATCAGATGTTAGATGGGGGGGATAACGCATCCCTTAAAAATAATACCAATTATTTTTCTCAAATTCATATCATATCAAATCAATGATTCTAAACAATTGTATTGTTCTACTTCCAGAAAATAGCAAAATTTATTTTCAAACTTTTTAATATTTAACGTAATGAAACACAAATAACAAAAATGTGAAAAATGAATGTTTGAAAAAATCAATAATTTTTACAAATGCATCAAATATTACAGTACACATAATTTTAAGTTGAAATGGATCGAAAAGTACATAATTTATAACCACCCTTTCTTTTATCTCGTGAATGTTAACTTTATAATTTCAACAACAACACGAAATCTTTATTTAGCACTTGAAAACATGCCCAGAAAACACATTTTTAGGTTGTTTTAAAGGCTATTTTTACAGCTTACCACCTGCATAGAAAATATTAAGCAATATTTGACAGTCAATTATTTTTTGTATTAAAATTGCTTATTACCAGAATACAAAAACTTTGAGAGAATACAGTGATATAATTCACTGCTTCGATAGCACAAAAGTTCAACATAAATATTCGTTATTACACAAATATTAAAAGTTTCTAATAAAATTTTACGCAAGTTTAGTGGATGAGTGGTAGCGTACCGCGCTTTCCTGGCACAGGTCCGGGGTTCAAGCCCCGGGTAGGGCATGGTCGACTCAGCCTTCCATCGCTTCAGTGGGTCGATAAGTGAGCACCACACTAGCTTGGAAACTCAACACTGGGGTTTCGCGTCAGACTGACCACCTGACTGGAACATCTACTCATGCACATCAGAGCCCAAAGTCATGAAGCCTGAGATGGGCACAGTAGACCAGGCCCTATAGGGCTGTTGTGACACTGAGTTTAGAGAATGAGAAATGAACTATGACTTTTCAATTTTGAAAATTGGCACTAACTTCGAACTTTTAGATATTACTTAATACTTTAGTAAATGAGTAACTTCATAGATATACACTGGTGTGCAAAACTTAAGCAACAATGTAAAAATTTAGCAGATAGCCATGAAATTGCAGAAAAGGAGGTCTGGAGATCAGTAGAGGGAACACGTAAGTCAGTAGAAACGTCATGCGTATGCAAATATCAGGAACAAAACGTCAGAAGCGATGTGAGCGTACGCAAAACGCGTGATGTCTCGCGCGCTGCTCAACAGTAGAATGAAAGGAAGGATGGAGACGCAATTCAACATATTCGCTGCAAGTGCCAGTGAGTCAGTTCGTGAAATATGGCAAGAAGAAATCACCTGGACGATTTCACACGTGGAAGAATGATCGGAAAGCTGGAGGAGGGGCGTACTGTCACCAGTGTAGCTACAGAGTTCGGAATCAACAAAATTGTCGTTTCGCGCCCTTGGAAAGCGTTCCAAACCACAGGTACATCTGTTAGAAAGGTTGGTGGTGGCCACCCGAGGACGACAACTGCAGGAGATGACCGATATATCATCCTACAGGCGAAAAGAGGTCGACAGCAGTCAGCAAGCACCATTGCTCAGAAACTCTGTACAGCAACGGGTCGACAAGTGTCGCGGTTTACTGTGGCCAGACACCTTCACAAAGGGGGCCTATTTGCCCGCCGTCCTGAACGCTGCCTCCCGTTGAAAGTTGGCACCGAACCCCGTTTACAGTGGGCCCAGAGCACAAAACTGGACAACTGATCAATGGAGTCGTGTCCTCTTAACGGATGAGAGTCGGTTCAGCACCAGAAGCGATTCTCAACGCGTTTTGATTTGGAGAGAGATCGGGACCCAGTTTTTTCCCAGTAACATCAAGGAAAGACACCGTTACGGTGGTTTTGGAGTTCTTGTCTGGAGAGGCATTATGCTGAACGGGCGAACTGAGCTTCACATTTTCGACAGAGGGTCTGTAACCGGGGATCGCTATTGTGAGGAGGTACTTCTTCCCCATGTGCGTCTTTTCCGAGGTGCCATTAGCCTAGACTTCATTTTTATGGATGACAATGCACGGCCACATCGCACTCTTGCTGTTAAGGAGCTGCTGGAAAGTGAAGATATCACTCGAAGGGATTGGCCAGCGTGTCCCCAATTTAAACCCCATCCGTTGTGGAATACTTTGGGAGAACGTATTACACGCTTACATCATCCGGAGAACAACCAACAACTCAAACAGATGTTTATTGAGGAATGGCACCCTACCTCCCAAAAAATGTTCATCAGCTGGTTCTGAGTATCGGAGACGGTGCGAACAACCATTGTAGTAAGGGGGGGGCATATACCATATTAAGGAACATCCGCTTATGTTCTTCCCGTGGATAGACAATCATGAGTCACGATACTATGCGTTCAAAAGTTTTTTTGTTTGATTCCATACCGTATGCGTTGTATTCCTTTTTCAGCGCCGATGCTTTCGTCATTCTTTACGTACATAATACCTCCGTCATTCAGAATTTCCATGTTCCTCAGATGATTTTTCGTGAAGTTATGGCAATAAACCCACCTGTTGCTTAAGTTTTGCACACCAGTGTATAACCATCTATTTTTAAATTTTAAGCCTTTGAATCCATTCTTTATAAGACAAAGAACAATACAAAAATAATGCAGTGATTTTTAAAGAGAAAATTATTTGCTTCAAATATCGTCTGTGATTAGTGAATATAATATAAAGTAATTCAAATTCACAGAATTAAATTTACAAGAAAATTCCTGCTAGAACATTCTAGATTGCAATTTGAATTTATAATGCTATCGAAAAATACTGATAATGATAAAGATAATTAGGAATAAAAAAAACTTTGATAACGCATATAAAATAATTAATCATTCGTATCGCTTCTATTTTTCGTTTCATTTTTTTTCCTCTTGAATTTTGTTTTCATTTTAATAACAAAAAAGTAACTAGCTTTTATAATTATATTTTAAAAAAGGGGAAAACGTTTTTATTTTCCAATTTTTTAAAATAACAAAAAAAAAAGGATTCAAGCTAATTTAAAAAAAATTAGGTTTTTTTTTCTCTCTTTCCAAAATAAACGCACGTTTCTTTCGTTTGTTTTTCTGAAAAATATCGTAAAAAAACAAATTTTATATGGAAATTAATTTTGAATATCTCAACTTTTTTTTATAAACATAAATACAATATTCATATTTGATTTAAAGAACCGATAAACAAAGCGTAATACCTAAAAGTAGTTATCAAAATAATGGAAATACCTTAGATTTATAAAGAATCATTTATTAGTGTGGTGTATGACCTGCTTTGGCATGTAATACAGCTTATATTCAACGAGGAATTGATTCATACAAGTGCTAAATAGTGCTTAGAGGAATGTTTTACCATTCTTCATGGAGATAATGTGAAAGTTCGGGGAGAGATGCCGGTGGAGGATATCGATTCCGTATTGAATGCTCTAAAATAGACGATAACAGTTCAATTATACTGAGGTCGGGTGACTGTGCGGGCCAAGCTAGATGTTTAACTTCGTCCTCGTGTTCATCACACCATGATTGGACAAGTCCCGCTGCATGCATAGGTGCATTATCATCCTTGAAAACTCTATTTCAAGTAGGAAACAAAGTTTGCATCATAGGATGGACCTGATCAGCTTAAATTTATCCATACTTCTCCCCAGTGATTCTTCGTTTCAGGGTTACGACTGGTTCAGATGAAAACCGCGACACGGCTGCCCATATCATGACTGATCAACTTTTATTTTTGACAGTTGGAAGAAGACAATCATGAGCATATGCTTGTGCAAGTGTCCTCCAGACGTTCACCCATTCTGTTGTAGGGAAAAGTGTGAAAGATGATTCGTCAGATCATATACTTTCTTCCACTAATCAATCGACCAGGTTTTGTGAGTGTGACACCACTGTAGACGGCGTTTGGCATAAACATCTGTGACAAGTAGCTTGAGAATTGCTGCTTTGCCATAAATGTTCTGTTTATGAAGGTGCCTTCTAACTGCAATCATTGACACTGGAGAATCCAGATGCTGATTGAGCTCTGCGGTCACTTTTGCTGCAGTTGTTCGTTTTTTAAAGATATAGTTCGCTTTTAAGATATTACAATGCGCTTCAAAACCCGTCAGTCAGTTTCACTGAGATTCTCTTTCCGTTCACTATTTTGCTTTGCCCAGCTTGTCTTACTACGCTGTGTGTATGCTGACATGACTTTAGGCGGACTGACATGACTTTAATTTAGAAACACCTGAAGTTCAGGATGTTTCGGTCACATTTGCTCCAGCTTTACGGGCTCCTACAATTTGGTCTCTTTGGCTGTTATTACATTTTAATGCTTACGAAGCGCATTCAAAAATGTCATTTTTAATCACACGTGTTTCCATTATTTTGATAACCATCTGTAGTAATTGCAATGTTTACAAGCATGTCAGCTTAATATGTTACAATTTAGAAAACTTACGTGATTACAAAATCCATCTCCCTTGATAGCTGAAAGAATAAATCAATGTTGGTATTACTACTGGTTGAAATTTCGATGGAAATGTTTTGTTTTCCTGGCTTCAACCTTGAATCTTTATAGTTAACTATAGGGCATAATGTCCGACATACATCAGAATAAGGTCTAAAAAGAGAAAAATAGACAGTAAATATTCCTTCCATTAAGTCCATATATATATATATATATATAATAAAAGTAAAGAAGTACTAAAACCTACAGTGCGCTAAAGCAGGAAGAAATTGGGAATTCACCAGACACAACAAATGTAGGTACAATATATATATATATATATATATATATATATATATATAAGCTCCTACATTATCATTTGTATAAAGATCTAATTTAAAATGTTAAGAATAATAGATTTCATTAAGATTTTTTGCATAATAAAAGTATCAATTACATTCAACAAAAATAGCTTTCTACAATAAAAAAGAAAATTATTTTTTAATTTAGAAAAGCTATTTTAACGTAAAAGCTAAAATAATAGTACACACACTTGCTAATAAATTAGAATCCCAAGATCAATATGTTATTGGACTACCTTTTGCACCGATAACTGCTCTGATTCGTTTGGGCATCGAGTCTACAAGCTTCTGGTGTGCATTTACGTCCAGAGAATACCATGCATTGAATATGCAGCTTTTTAGATCTTGTAAATTAGATGAAAGAGGAGAGTGCTATCGGATGCGTCTTTCCACCATATCCCACACATTTTAAATGGAACTTAAAATCCGAGCTATGCGTTGGCAGGGAAGGTGTTGAAAGTAAAACTGATGCTCAGCAAACCAATTTTGAACACTTCTGACACGATGCACAGTTGCATTATCGTTCATGAAGTATTAGGGTAAAAATGCAACATTGCAGTGTGTACTTGATCTGCCAGTTTATCTAGGTTCTCATGGCTGTTTTTTTACTCTCGAGGAATACCAGGGTATCACTTCCATGCCAGCAGAACATGCCCAATATCATGATACGCCCGCCAGACACGGGTACAGTGCGAGTAAAGCAAGATGGATTCATGGCTTTGTGGGGTTCTCGCCAAATTCGACGTCTTCCATCAGTGTAAAATAAGACGTAACTTGATTCATCCGGTCACATTACCCGTTTCCAATTTTCAAATGTCCAGTGTCTTCTTTTTCGACATCAGTGCAAACAAATTCTTGCATTTCGGGCAGAAATGAGTAATTTTCTCACAGACACCCGCCAATGCATTCCTATCCTCTGCAATTCTCTGCGCATGGTTCGAGATGAATCCGTGAAGAAAGCCTTGGTTGACGATTTGTGTCAGATGAAGCACAGTAGAGTCCCTGTTCTGCCGCACAATTCGTCGGAAACGATGCTTGAAAACTGTTCTCGAACCGCAGTTACATCTTCTAGAGAAGGACTTTGAGTTCTGATTCCAACTTTTGAAAACCTTTGATATGACTGCTTTTGAGAACCCAATGAGATTTGTTGTCTTCGAAATCGAGGCTCTGCTAAACTGGCACAAACAATAAGCCCTTTTTCAAACGGCGGAAGATCTGTCGTTTTCCCCATTTTACTTCATCGTGAAAAGCACTCTTACACCTTACTTATACTAGCATTCTAACCACGTGTAACCCACGTCATAAAAAATTGCATACTTTATCCCTAGCACGCATTCAAATGCAAATCTCAAAGGTTTCTTATTCATGGGCTAGTAAATATATATATATATATATATATGTGTATACATAATTTAGAAAATAGAATACGATAACTTACTTCAAAATATTCTGTTTGCAAAAGAAAAAAATCAACAAAATATTAGTATGATAAAGATCAGATATTAATAATTATTGATCATGATAACAATTTATGAATGCTAGAATAAAGATTACATAATGTGTTCATACTCAAATATATTTACCCGATTAATCGAATTCAAATAGATTATAAGTATTCAATTCCTTAAAGAAATATTATTTTGCTTTAAAATGAATTCATTTTTTAAGAAAGTAAAATCATCATGTTTTAAAAATATAGTATATTGATAATATAATAACAAAAGCGGGAGGGATCGGCATTTATCATTCCTTCTCAGCAAGGTTAGAGTTAAAATAAATTCAGGGTTCGTTTCAGATTATTCAGTCATTTAAATTGTTCTCAAAAATAATTTCAAGATTCGATTGTAATCTGTATAATGTCAATTTTTACCAAGGTATAAATGTTTCAAATGCAATGTTACAGTCATAGCTAGATTATTCAATATTAAATATTAAAAGGCAAAAATATGATTAAAAGAAATGAATAAATAAATCAATATCTTTAGTTCAATTTTGTTATAACGTGATAAAATACAATCGTATGGTTATAGTAATTTTACAAGTAACTGAATTATTTCTTGTTCAGGAGTAAATTATAATGTCGTAACGAATATTTGTATTTGAAATTTATCTGTCCCTGTATAATTGATTATAAGTAGGTATTTATAATATAGGTATAAAAATACGTGTCATTTGTAAAGAATGTATCAATTATTTCAAAGTTATTTTTGTGGAACCTTACGCTTACAAATTAGTAAATATCATTTTAAATTTGCAATTTGTGAGCCCCAATTGCACATAAAAAATTAGGAACAGCATAATCAAGAGCTTAACTCGGGAAATAATTTCAGGTAAATGTGTCAACATCAATTACTATTTTAATTATTATTTTGCATAATCTATGGTATTGTAAAAAGAAATGTATTTTGATTAAGGTAATACAGTATAGTAAAAAGTTAATATTATTCGCTCTAAAAGGTGATAAATTTCTCACCTAAAGTGTAAAAATTGAGATTAATTTATACAAATCTTAAAAAAACACATACAAATATAACTTTTCTCATAAATGACGGAATGACTGATATATTGAAGCTTAAACTAAGAATATAATCCAATTTATGAGTGGCCAATTAATTTAGACTGCGAGAAAATAAAATATGTAGAGAAAATTACATGAGAAACAATGATTTTTTAGATTTGTTTCATTTTGACAGAAAAAAAATTCCAAACGTATTTATTACTATATAATATAAGCTTTCTATGCCATTAGATACTTATATTTTTTAAAAAATTCATTGTGATTAGGGCCTTCCTTTTAAGTCAGATATTTACTTTAATATTTCATAAATTGGTTAAATACGTACTTGGCATCGGTCAGGGTTTGGGCCCTCTAGATCCCTGCCTCCTCCCTCGCAATGCAGGGGTTACGGGGATGTACGTTACGTCACTGGGTTTTGTGTATGTTAAACTCTAATTCTTTAGCAGTTTTCAAATCTGATATTCATCCAGCTTTTTTTTTCCAATAATTATTACAACACACACAATTTAAAAATAATAAGTATTTATTGATCATAAGTGTGCTAGCATTATATGTTTCTTTACTGTTATTATTATTTAGAAATATACAAACTGGTTTTTCTTTCATTATACACGACAAGACAAGAGCTATACGAATTATGTACTACTGAATGAAGTTTTTATGCAAACGTTTAGTTCAATTTTTCTACGATAGATGGCAATACAATCTTTAAATGGATTTTGGCGCATCTGCGTTATCAACATCGCTGCAATGCATAAAATAGCGAGGGAAGTTGCGCAAATTACAAATTGCAAAGAAATAGAATCTAAAAATTATTTAATAACAAATAAATTATGAATTATCGATACTAATTGCGCATAATGGCTCTTGGCATACATAATAATCTACTTCGCACACGAATAACTTCTACAAATCATACCGAAAAAATAAAAAAATAGCACTATTGTGAGTAAATATATATATTCGCGTTTTTTTTTCTTCTAATTTTTAAGGAAAATTTAAACTCCTTTTTTTTTATTATTATTATTCCTGACTTTATTAGTTAATAAAATTCTCCACGTTTTAATGAAAATGGCAGTGTTTTTGCTTTATTGTTGAGTAATACTTAGCTATAAAATAAATTTAAGAGACACAAACCAAGGGAAGTTTTATTTTTTTAACACAAGATCTATATCATTTTTATTTTGCGAAATAATAAAATCATGAAAAGTTAGTGAACCCTACATACCCAAAACAAGTTAAAATATTTAAAACTACAATTAAAAATACGGATTATTAAAAACTTAGACTAATTCCTTGAAATATATATATATATACTTCGGCTTAAATTTTAACAATAATTCAAGAAAAATGCAAAATGAATCCAATGAAATAGCAACTGAAAATTTTTTAACACGAATTTTTACCACCATTAGTGTAAATTATTTTATTAAAATTATTTTCCAATATATTTAGTTATGTTTATCATTTCCTTAACCAGTCAATTTTTTTTTTTGGCCCAAAATGTTTTTTTTTAAAAAAAAGCACATATTTTTTCCCCGATATATTTTACTTATGGCTTATATCAACCCCTTAACCGGTCAATTAAAAAAAAAAAAATGGGGTTTTTTTTCATATTTTTATTGTATATAACTAAGCATAATACTTAATAGAATGAGAAAATGGAAAATATTTGTTTTAATTTTCAATTTTAAAGTTTTCACACTATTTTCTACTTTATAATTGTGGAACACAAAACCCCTAAATGTTGCTCTTTATAAGCACACTCCGTATGCTATAAAGAATATTTCATAAATCTCAAAAGAATTGCTCTTACATTTACAAAAAATTTCAATGTTTGAGCCTCTTTTTCAAATGGTTGAGAGTTTTATGTGTGTATACATATATATTATTTTGCACACACAATTTGAAGCAAGGTGTATAATACGAAGTCTTACACTGCAATCGAGACAGAAATATATCGGCTTTTTTCGGATTGTCTTTCTGTTTTCATTTCTTCTCAAATAAAAAACTGCAAATTGAGTGTCTTGCCAATCCCTGTCCATATTGAAAATTTTCAAAAATCTAAATTCCTGTCTTCAAAGAAAAATTCCGACCTTCATCACAAAGAAAATCCTGTATGAGAAGCATTTCAGTACAATGTACAAACTGCACCTCTTAAAAACACTAGCACTAATAATCTCACTATAAGAATTAAAAATACGTGCAAATCAAAGATAGAAGGAAGATAACAATGTCCTGTACAACGTAAGGGCACAAACCGGATCAGAGCCTTCTTCAAGATGGCTTTCACCGGATGCGGTCAACTTTCAGTAGCCCGTACGGTGCAAAGGCAAATCGATTAAGGGGCTAATGTGTTATGCGAGCCATTAAAAATTACAAAATTATCCGTGTTTGTAACGTATTTTTTTTTTTAACTTGTAGAACAGGACCAAAAATAATGCACTTCTTCAAAAATTATTTTGAATAATTTTAAATAACACGTATTTTTTTTTATTTAATTTATTTTCAAAACTCCTCATGCTCCGCAATGCATAACATGAGGCTTACAGACGTAAGTGGTAACTCAATTAAATCATAACAAAACAAATTTGGAAGAAGAAAAAAAAAGAAACAAACACAAGACAAAACAAAAATAAAAAGGGAGAGTGGAAATACACAAATAAAAAAGGGAGGTACCAATATATATAAAACTTTTTTAAAAATCATTTATTTCTGTTATAAAAAGTTTTTGAATCCTGTCTCTCTCTTTTTCTCTTATTAATTATATATATAATTTAATCTAATCAGCTTATTTCCGACGGGGTAGATGAAAATAAAAACTATCTTGCAGTCAAAAATGAATGCAAGTAAGATAACAAATTACAGGAAACAACTATCCTTGATCACCATCATTGTATTTTTAAAAAAAAATGCTGATTTTTTTTTATGAATAGATGACAATCTATCACTAGTTTCAGGAAAAGCATATTTCAAAACCCATTATTAAGTTGTAAAAGTAAGAATAATAAACTCTTACTTCTCAAGGTTATCAACCGAATTTTATAATGATCTTACATTCAATTTTACACACGGAAGTTTATTTATTTTTTTTAAATTCACAATATTAAACTCTAGCATTAACAATGATATATAACCATAAAGTATAATATAATATAGAGCTAATGGCCGCATCTATAATAATTAAAGCTTAATCATGGTGAATCAAAGCACATTTTTGATTATCATTGATGCTTTTGAATAAGCAAGAATAATTTTTTTTAGAAAAAATATGTAGAATGTTTTTGTATGCGTTTGCAAATCATTTATTTCCTTTTCAGAATTAATGAAACCTGTTCTCTCTCTCTCAATTCATTTAATTTGTTTCCTGAGTGTTCAATAGATCGAATGGCTTTTTCGTTTTTGTTTTGGATTTCACTAAAATCCATTTATTACTTGGATCTCGGTTTTTGCATTTCTGTTCTTAAGCACTATTTCCGCCTATTTTTCACAAGATTTTCCGTCTCCAATTTATATTAATATAAATTTATAACAAATGTGTGAGTTATTTGACTATATTTTTTCATTCTCTAAATTTATTTTTTATTTGATATCGAGATAATTTGAGTTTCGCATTAAATTTGCTCACTAACTTTAAAGATAAAATATATCGGAAAGTGAGTTGACTATAAAATCAAGTTTTCAGTGAAACAAATATGAGTACTAATAGAAAACTTAAGAGTCGATACGAAAGTATGCAAAGATACATTTCAAAGTTCTTTGAAATTGAAAAGTATAGTTAAAACAGAGGACAAGGGTAAAACCTAGTAAATCCTATCAGTGTATTTTGTTGATATAATAACTAACTTGATTTTACTCCCACCCCTTCGTCTTCATATCTTTTAAATCATTGAGATAGCCAGCAAACAAGTAAAATGGTGCTATATAATAATAGCTCAAGTAAATGTCATGAAAATAAAACCTACAACATGTACAATTTATTAGCCTAACCCTTTATCTACCGGCGGTACTTATAAGTACCACTAATTTTAAAATGACACAGAATAACCATTTTTACGAATATTCTGACGATACTTAGCAGGAATATTCTTTGAAATTCACTCTTCCAAGATATACGGTAGCACGGGTTCTATGATGTGTATTTTAGCTGGGAAGGGGCCCCAAAAAAAGTTTAAAAGTAAAATTGTGCTTTTTTTTTTTGGGTTTGACCTTTTAGGGGAAAAAATTATATTTTGTCCGGAAAAAATTTAAATTAATTCAAAATTAATGTCTTATTTTTTTTTTTTTTTTGTATTCCTATTTCAAGAATTATCAAAAAATTTGACGGAAAACCCATTTTAAAATTGGCGGTGTAAAATAATTTTTAAATTTTGCAGTTTAAAAAAAATTTTAAAATTTAACATCTAAAGTTAAATTTCTCAAAGTTGAGTATTTTGTTTATGTATATCCCTTAATTTTCAATGAATTGATACAAAAAAAAATATATTGCACGAAGAAAACCGCAGTAAATCATAATGCGGTAGATAAAGGTTAAAATATTTTAGATTTCGCAGAATGCAAAAATATAAAAGAAATAAACATCGTGAGAGAAAGTATAAACTAGCCATTTAGTAATGTTTAAAAACTAATGAAATCTTCAAGGATACACTGAATAATAAACAAGTACTATAAAAAAATGTTAAGTCAATTCCTACATAGGTTAAAAAGAAAAATTTTATTTTAGTAACTAAGTTCAATTAATGAATTAATATTTGAAAAAAATGTATCAACATCAAGTGTCATCACCTACAAGATTAAAAAAATATATTTGAAGCCAAGAAAAAATTTGTTGGGGAAACTTACTGGCGCCATCTGTTGGTGCTACTTCTAATTTCGTCAGAAATAACGCAGAATAAATTTAAAATGAAAAAATAAAATTTAATTAATGAATTAATATTTGAAAAAACTGTATTAGCATCAAGTATCATCCACTACAAGTTAAAAAAAAAAGTATTTGAACTTCAGAGGATGAATAAAAAGTATTTTATTAACGATTGAAAATTTGAACAAGATATATATATATGTATATATATATATATATAAAAAATAATAATATAAAAAATTAAAAATTTTAGTACTATAGATGAAAAATAATAAAATTTATATAATTTAATCCAATAATTTATTTATATATATTTAATTATAAATTATTATTATTTGGGAAGTTTCTAAGTTGGGTTGAATTTACCAAGCAGATAGTAATTAAGGGTGGAAAATTTTTTATAACGTATATTTAATTATAAATGTATTATTATTTGTTCAAGTTTTCTTCCCCATAGGGTTGTGGGTTGGTATTTACCAATGCAGACCTAGTAGATTCCCAGGGGCCTGGTACAACTTTTTATACAGCACCGTATAGGTCGAATACCAATTGTCATAATGTAATTTTGACGCTTAGTTTGCTCCCCAGGGGGAGGCTCCTCGGCTCTGACGATGCGAGATGGTACTAGGAATTTAATTTTGCCAAGAGCACCCAAGACAAGCAGGCACTCTAGGGATCTTTAACATGCCGTATAATCATTGATATGGAGTGGCCGTGGTAGATTAGAGGTCAAGATCACGGATTCGAGGAAAGGCATGACATGGCCTGTACCACTGAAGGCCCGCCATGCAGAGGGAGTTGATGCACGTTAAATATGTTGGAGCTCAAACGTCCTCCTATTGGTGTGGTGTGGAAGTTAGGAAAGGGGTGCTAGCTCAGGTGTGCTCCTCGTCACTTGACCATGGTTCAAAATTACGAGGTCCGTCACCGATAGCCCTCGTGCACCGTGCGAAGTAAAAACAACTTCCACTCACCCACTCTTATACGATATGGACGCGGTAGATTTCCTGTATCATGAAAGTCCACCGACTTGGGCCGGGGTCGAACTCGCAATCTTAGGCGCACAAGAGGCCAGCGACAAACCAACTATGCCACCCAGCTAGCTTATTTGTAAAAGTTTAGAAGTAGATTCGTAAACAAAAAATAATCATAGTGATTTGGAATGTCTGAATTTACTCCTACAAAGAATTTTAAGAAAAAAGTAATCTTCGAATCAAAATATTCAAACAAAAAAAAAAGCACTCGTGATTTAGTTATTAAAATTTATTTTGTCTAGAATTAATCTTACAATGACCAGAAAATAAAAGATTCAAAATCAGTATTAAAATAAATTTTTCAATTCAAAATAAGAAAATTTTCGCAGCTGGCAGCGTATTTTGAACAAGAGAACATTTTTCAAATAACTGTCATTCAGCGTAGAAATTTTTGCTCGTTGTGATGACAAACAGCTGTCTAAATAGGTAATGTTACATTTGTCCAGCTGCTATTCATTTTGTTTTGCATTCTTGAAAGTTTTCCAACTGAACAATCAATGTTGTTTCGGATTCTGCATACTGGATTCATATTTTTGTGCAAACTATTTGCTTTTACTGAATTATTAGGAACGTAAAAAGTGTTCACTAGGAAAAAATTATTCCGTACTTTTACGTTTCACCGACGTAAATCTCACCAAGGTGGCGTTATTAGGGACAACACACAATATACATATAAAAAATGTTATAAATGTTAGTTCTCATTGGTTTTTCATATATTTTAGACGTATTATGAAAAAGATATTACTGATAAGAAAAGACTGTGACTTATTTTGAAAATGTGGTAGCAAAAGGTTACCAGCGGAAATATTCCGTTTGGTGTCGGTTGTATCATTTTGGCGACTTCATCGCTTGCGCCGGAGAAATGGAAAAGTACCGATTAATTCTCTCTATCTTTTTTAAGATCTGTTAAAATGCATCAATCATTAATTTAGATATCGAATAGATATCTTCTACAAAATTAACATAGAAATAAAGAATATGAATGCCACAATGCAAGCGAAAAGAGAGAAATATTTTTTTTATATAGTCTGCTCAATTTTTTCATATTGTCTCATTCCACATATTACAACTTTTCAAATACAGTAGAGTCCCGTTAACTCGGCACTCGATAACCTGGCAGTCCAGATAACTCGGCCACACTCTTGCAAGTCGAAAAAATCGGAATATGATGAAGATGTTTTGTGAGTGAGTGAATATTAACGTCGCACTGTTCAGCTACACAAGGGCTTTTGGCGACGGACTTCGTAATTTTGAACCATGGTCAAGTGACGAGCTGGCACCCCCTCTCCTAACTACCACACCAACGAGAGGACGTTTGAGCTCGACAGATTTAACGTGCATCGCTCTCCTACAAGGCGGGTCTTCAGTGGTACTAGGCTCGAACTCATGACATGCCTACCGTGATCCGATACCTTGACCACTGGGCTACCGCAGCCCCATGATGATGTTAATGCTGAGGATACCCTACAAACTCTAAATATCACATAATGAGGGAATAAAGGCTGCCAAAACTGCAATTCAGTATTTTGAAGAACAAGGTGCGTCGTGTAGAAACAGTGTTCTTTCGTCGTCGTCTTCATGATGAAGCAGCAAAATGAAAACGGTGTAACGGATGACAACAGCATCCGTAACACCGTACATTTCTTTAAAAAAAGAGCCAGTTTTTGCAGTCGGCTACTTAATTTTCATTATAGACAGAATTATGCCTTCATAAAGTATTTTTCCGAGGTGTGTCTGATCAGGTAAATTACTGTATACTATATGTATTCAACAATATTCATTTTCATGTGGTAAATTCTCTGTCTTCATAACGTACCTTTCCATTCTTAAGGGTATTTGGGCAGTTTATTTTCTGTTGTACTCTTAAGCAAACAAAACATACAAGTACAGCACATTGTTTTCTGAAGAAACACTCGTACTTATTCTTTTTTAATCCCATTCTTGAAAACCCGGCCAGGGACATCTTAAGACTTCACGAGGCCCTGGACCCCTACACACAAATGTAAGCCCCATCTATGACCCTAAAAATAGACAGTATATAGCATACGTTGTCAAATACTCGTACAAACAATAACCCGAGACAAATTAATGTGCAAGACTTACAATCACACAAACCGGCTTGACGGACTGCCGCCTTTTGACTGAAAGAGTAATGATGGTGTAGGGTGGTAGGCCTAGGCCTATACATAGATGACGGTCATCACATGTAGCCAGTTGACATATCGTCCGAAATTCCCAGTTGAGATTACTCGAATTATGATCTCATTAAGGCTGAGTCGAGGACGAGACGAGGCCCTGTGCCAGGGCCCAGTTGGCCCATGCCTTAAGACGTCCCTGAACCCGACATTTTCACAAACTCGGCCACCCTTCGGTCCACATTAGGCCGAGTTTTCAAGACTCTACTGTACTTTTAACATACCTTAAAGCACACTATTTAAGCTATCTTGATGAAATGAATAAATAATTAATTAGAATTTTAACTCTTTACGTGAAATATGACAGAACTACAACATAGGATGTTATTTTTTCTATATTTTATAACTAATAAAATTAATTACCTTATTTAAAATTAATTTTAAAAAACAAAATACGTTTCATTAAAAAAAAGAAAATTAAGAGGGTTTTTTTAAAAAATAAATTTGAAATAAGTAATAGGTTTACGTATACTCTAACATCTACAGCTCACAAACAGGAAAAAAGAGGGTAACTACAGAGCTAACGCTAAATTTATTTACATACTCGTCAATGCCACTAGAATTAACTAATTTGAGAATGAGTGTTTTGTAAAATAGATACCTGAAAAGATTGTAAAAACAAGCAGAACAATATTATGAACATAATTTTTTCCCTTTTAATTAAACTTGAATATTTTAAAAATGAGCTACAATTTAAAAATTTCTATAACTTTTAGTTTTGCAAAACAAAAAATTTTTCTGTGGCAATATTCACTTCGATTAGATTTTTCTTGGATTGGGGATTTCTTTATGATGTTATTTGATCTAAAAATATCGCTTTGTGTGAAGGAGCCCTAATATATACAAAAAAGCTTTACTGTAGCGAGTATTAGTTGTGGCATTGTGTAGTCTGGGCGCGGGATTTTCCCTTTTGAGAGAAACGACATCAAATGGCAATACGATGGATGCAGTAAATTTTTGATTTTTGTTTTATTTAGGTTTCTGTAGTAGTCATTTGTGCTCGTTTTTTAGCGTTAAGATTTTTTGTAGGTAATAAAATAATTTTAATCAACAAAATGATTCAGTTTTTCTGGAATTATTCAGTTTATACTAGGGACAATGTTTGATGTACAAACTCACTCCGAGAATTCAAAAATGATTTCGTTTTGTATCCTGTGGCGCTCAGTGCGTTGTTATATTACTTTTAAATAGATCTAAAAATGATTTAACTTTACTTGTTGATGACAATTCCGTAAGAAATTGTTGATATATATTCAGGAATTGTTATTAAAAAAATGAAAATATTACAGTAAATACATAGTTTTAATTGAATATATTAAAAAGAGGTTTATTAAATGGAAAAAAATAACAAAATGAAAAAGAAAGATCATTAAACATACTCAACATCAGGAAAAGCCACGGGTACTTGAAAAGACATCACATTTAAACTTTCTCGTACCACAACAAACATAGGTGAATGCACTGAAGCTTTCTTGCTGCTCACACACAATCTTGCCGCCCATTCCTTAAAAAAAAATATTGCCATTAGTAACATCTAGCTAAAATATTTCAGTTTAAAATAAAAATAATGTGTCCATTTTTAGAGAGAGATGCATAAATATTTTTATTTTATTTTCTCAAGAGAATTTCTAATCGAAATTCAGAGAAAGATGTTTCGCATTTCAACATCATCGAAAATTTTACACCATTTTTACCTTGTTAAGAAGTTGAAAAATGCCATTTCTAAAGAATTAACATTGCATTTTAAAAATAAATTTGTCTAAAAAAATATAATACTACAGGTGTAATTTAAGGTATCCGACTACGTTCGGAACTGTGATTTTGCAAAAGCGTATAAATGGATAATATTTATGAT
Source organism: Trichonephila inaurata madagascariensis (assembly GCA_019973955.1). Lineage (NCBI taxonomy): Eukaryota > Metazoa > Arthropoda > Arachnida > Araneae > Nephilidae > Trichonephila > Trichonephila inaurata. The sequence continues at coordinate 29,221 of BMAV01009920.1, forward strand.
ATTTAGTGTCACTTAGATTAGAAAATGCATATAAAATTATTTTAAGAATAGTATTACAATAAAAAATTATTTAAGTACAATATTTTGACAAAAAATGAACATAGAACGACCCATTTTCAAAATATTCTCCTTTTGAGAAAAATGCTTCTATTATAATAATATTTTGCCTGTGTATAGCTCAGACCTCTGTATAGAGGCTCAACTAGAATTTTTGAAATATATAACTTAGAAGTGGGTTAATCCATGTTTTACAACAACAAAGGGGAGAAATTTTAAGAAAACAACGCCGATAATTATTTCATTTGGTTGTAACTCTGAAAATAATGTGAATTTTTCAAAAAAAAAAATAGTTCAGACTCTCTGGAGAAGTCTTTACTTTATATAAATACACACACACACACAAAATATTATTATTTTAGAAGCAATTTTTATAAAAGGAGAACATTTGAAAAAAGGTTATTCTAAGTTAATTTTTTGCCCAAATATTGTATTTAAATAATTTTTTTTTATCAAAATGTCCTTAAAACAATTTCATACATGTATTCTAATCTAAGTGACACTAAATATCACGAAAATTATCCATTTATGCGCTTTTAAAATCACGGTTCCGAACGTAGTCGGATACCTTATTAAATTTAAAAATTGGTCATTTATAAGGGGTATTTCCAAAATCATAACATAAATTAAAAAGCGTCTTGAAATTCTCTCAATCTATATATACATATATACACAATATACGTATATATGCACATTATACATACAGATGGATAGATAAAAAGAAAGAACAAAAAAATTTTAAAAGAATAAATAAATTTTCAAGTTTTGGTGTAATAATCAGCAATATTTACATTAACAAAAACTTCAGTCTATGATACATTTTTTAAATCTTAAATGCTTTTGCTATATTTCATATTATAATCATAATATTCTATGAAATAAATAGTGTCGAGTTAAATTTTTTCATTAATTAGACTAGAATTTTAATTTCTGGCCAGAAATGTGAATTTATTGAGCATTACTGTATTTGGTGAAGTTAAAAGATTCCATTATATATATATATATACACTTAAAGATTAAATAAATACACTATACTCTAATGAGAATCCACAGTGCATATTTTTAACATAAAAACTCGAATTTTCGGAAAGTATATATATAAAGAGAGTATATATATGTACAAATAGTTATAAAATTATAAGAGCAGGAGTTAAATTTTTAAATATTTAGGAAGTACTGTAAAAAAGGAACAAAAACAAGAAAGGGATCAGAATTAAGCTATTGGCAAATACAGAGCAAAAAATAAATATTGAATGAAATGTATATGCTTCTCCATAAATTTTGCTTTATCTTTTTGCAAAAAAAACCCCTGAAGCACTCCTAAAAGTAATCAGATCCTTTCGACATTATATATACAAATTCCTATATACCAAGTACGCAAATTATTCAGTTTTCAAGGCCAATGAATATTAACTTCAATCATTGAATGTATTTCTATTTTGCAAAAAGGACTGCTCAAACAAAACGGGCAATAATTGCGGACGATTTATTTTTTTCTCGTTATCAGCGTTACAGTTCTCTGAAGACACAATCAATTACGTCATTACGACGTTATCAAAGACTTTATAGACAATTTGCCGAGTTCGGATGTGACTGCATAGTCGGGATGCGTAAAAATGGCTGATCATATGACTGTACGAAAAAGTGCAAAGTGTACTGTATAGAGAAGGCTGCGCAAAGGTGCCAGCAGTGATGGTTGCTGCTGGGTACTCATCGACAAAATGAAAGCTCTTTAAAGAAAGGTTTTTAATATCGCAACATTAGCAGACGACTAGAATGGTGTCACAGACGATCATCATGGCTAGTAGAAGACTGGCATCGTGTAGCGATAATAATGAATCCAGCTTCAGTCTTGAAGCAAATGATCATCGGAAATGTATGTGGAGAGATCAGGGCAAGTGATCCCATTCAGCCTTTGTTTTACAGAGGCATACAATCATTACCCCTCATATGGTGGTACGGAGTGCTATTTCTTACGAAAACAAGTTGCTTCTAATCAACCTGCATACAATTTAAACAGCTCATAGATATGTTTATGACATCCCGGAACCATTATTCAGCAAGATACTGTCACGTCCCATATCTCTGGGCTACTACTGTGATGTTGATATTTTTCCCTGGTCAGCAAGTACGCTAAACATTTTGCCAATCAAACATGTATGGGACAAGATAGGTCATCAGATTCAGGTAAAACAAAATATCGATCTAGAGCAACACTTGATGAATGTGTGGTAGAATGTGTCGCACGATTATGATGGAAATCTTTGTCTCTCGTCGACGTATAAAAGCATGCGTCGCCGCTAGGGGTAAGGGCTTTACCAATTATTGATTTTAGCCTTCAGTGTGTAATTCTAGCCAATTGATGAATCCTACGACATTGAAATAAAAATCATTTCACACATTATTTGTATATGAACTTTATACGTGTTTAATTTCAATAAAAAAATTACTTTTTGCAAAAGAGTGTATTCAAGAGGATCGCAAATACATTGTTTAAAAATAAAAGCAGCATAAAATGTTTATTATAAATTTTTCTGGCAATAGAACAAATGATTCTTTATTATTTACAAACACCAAAAATAAATATATTCATGACTTTATCACGTTATATTTTCATTCCAATCCACAACAACAAGATCTCATTCATTTAATTGCAGGAAATTTAATAAAATATACACCGTTTCTGTAATCAAATTCTTATATATATACATATTTGTGTGTGTATGTGCATGCATGTATAACTGAACTGAAAGGATAGATAGATAGATGCATAATCCATCTCTTCATTAAAACATGCAGGTATAGAACAAAATAAAGAATATCCATTTAAAAATGAGTCGTCCTTCGACCGTCCAATAAACGGCCGTCAGGTGTGTGCCACCTAGTGGCGTCAAAAGGGAAGGTATCAGTCAAGCATTTCGTTGTGTGAGAGTTGCATGAGAAAATTCTGTTCCTTGCAAAGCGTGATTATGTCCAAACTCTCTGACGAGAAAAGAGGCATGATAATTGGAGCTCACCCCGTTGGAGCGTTCGTGTCCAGAACAGCCAACCTTGTGGGTGTTTCAAGGACCATTGTATCAAGGGTTATGACAGCCTACACAAACCTGGGTAAGGTGTCTTCCGCGAAGCACAACAGAGGGCGAAAATCGAATATGAAGGACTGTGATAAACGGGTGTTGAAGAGGACAGTTGCCCGGAAACGCGAAGACTGCACTCCCGCAGATAACGTCCGAAAAGGATGCCCACCTTCAGAATCCTATATCCATGAAAATTATTCAACGGGAGTTAAACGCTACGAATATTCATGGCAGAGTAGCTATTCCGAAACCGTTAGTTTCGACGCGGAATGCTATGAAATATCTATAGCGGTGGCGAGACCACCTAAACTGGACACAACTGCAATGGGAACAAGCCATGTGGTCTGTAATCCTTATTTAGATTTTTTCAAACCACTCGACGTATGTTCGTCTGGTAAATAGTGGCAGAAGCATTTCATGTTGATTGCCTGGTTCAAACCGTGAAAAATAGAGGGGATTTTTTTTGTGATGATGTGGGGCGCAATATCTTCCCGTGGATTGAGGTCTCTCGTTGTTTTGAATGGGATGATCACAGGCGACCATTATCGAAGCATTCTTTCAGACCATCTTCGCGCTATGCCTCAGACCTCTTTCCGGGAGAACGCCCTGTGTTCCAAGATGACAACTCTCTGTTCACACGTCTTGCGGTACTCAAACATGGTTATATGAACATGGTGATGAAGTGGAACACACATCTAACATGGTGTCTCCAGTTACCAGATCAGAACATCATTGTTTTCAAAAAAACCTCACAAACACTCCAAGTCCATGCTCGGTTTTCTCATCCATGCGCACTATTAAACTCGAGACAGTCCTGCATGAGGAATGGGTGCGAATTCCGATTAACTTAGTTCAAGATCTTTATTTGTCAATCCCCCGTCGAATGCAAGTTGTCATTCAGGACAAATTTGGTCCAAATTCTTACTATTAAAAATTTTCCTTTTTTCACAAATGTTTTTATTATTTTGTCCTATACCTGTATTTTCAACATTCTAACAAAATGCCACGGCTGAGAGAAATGTTATGCGAAAGGGAAGCGATAAATACAATAGAGGGTACAAATATGCACACAACAGGAAGAAATTTGAAAAAGATATCGAAAGCAATTCACGCGTTTCAGTCTCTTCCTACACGAAACTTAAAAGTAGAATGTAAAAAAAATGTGCCATAGTGTGTTTTCGTTCAAAGGTTACCAACACATTCGCAATGTTTCCATTTTATCTAACTCACACTTCAGTTATTGACAAAGTTAATGATACGTATTATCACAGAAATATTTTCAAGATTTAAATTTATCTGGAAAGACAAAAATATCTTTCGTTGCGTAACAAACGTCATTGATTTCTTTTAGATAATAAAGCAAATACTCCTAAGTTTTTTACTAAAATATTGGAACTTTTAATGTGATATTAAAACTAATATATATGAAATTTTGGGATGGCTACTCTTTAAAACCTTTTTTTTAAAAGTCTATTTTCAATAACAGTTAACAACTAATCAATAATGTATTCTCCCTTGTTTACAACTTCTTTTCAATCTTCAAAATTTTCAAGACCTCGTTGGTAGGAATCACCTGGTTTCGACTCGAAAAATTCATCCAACCAAGCTCTCAATTCTGCATCAGTACTGAACGAACCTCAACTTTTAGTATTTAAAAGAGATCGAAAGTTGCTCCCGTCCATGAGTTGAGCAGTGACGAACAAGCAAACCAGAGGAGATTGAGGCTCGTTAATTTTTGTTGTTGTCACTTAAATCATGTGGAGCCCGTGCTCAAACCTTTTGAGAACCTTCCCATCGAATGAAGATACTTTCTCTATAGCAATGTGGGAGCATTCCATTTTTTCTGCAAGTTCATCTTGTTTGAAAAAAAGCAGATACATTTCTGTCTCGATTGCAATTAAAGACTTTGTATTACACAATGCTTCAAATTGTGTGTGCATACGCATATATATGCACACACACAAAACCTTCAACCGTTTGAAAAAGAGGTACAAACATGAAAATTTTTGTATCAGAGAAATTCTTTTAAGATATATGAAATAACCTTCATAGCATGCAGAGAGTACTTATAAAAAGCAAGCATTAACCCTTTATGTACCGACAATACTTCTAAGTAGTACCACTCACTTTAAAATTACATAGAATAACAATTTTTATGAATACTGTGACAATACTTAGCAGGAATATTCTTTTAAATCCACTCTTCCAAGATATATAGCAGCACGGGTTCTATGATGAATATTTTAGCGGGGAAGGCAAATAGTTTAAGAGCAGAAATTGCGTTTTCTACTGACGACGTTTTCAGCGGATAGCGATTGTCATTTTTGTTCCGAAAATAGTTGAATGTCAAAAGGTAAGTGTCTTATTTTTTTTTTTTTGTATGTTAATAAAGCCGTAGAAAACGATTTGACTCTATTTTAAGTGAACAGTCTATGTAATTAATTTTACAGTTGAATATCTCTCTCTCTTTAATTAATTAATTAGCTGCAACGGATTAAATTTCCTAAAGTTGAGTACTTTGTTTATGTATATCCCTTAATTTTCAATGTAGTGATTCAAAAAAAAGTATTGCATGAAAAAAACTGCAGTAAATCATTATGCGGTAGATAAAGGGATAAAGGGTTTTTGTGTTCCACAATTATAAAATAAAAATAGAGTAAAAACTTTAAAATTTAAATAAAATTCCTTTATTTTCTTATTTTAATAAGTACTATGCTTTATTACCGTAAAATCCGACGCATAACGCGCACTTTTAACACAAAAAATAAGGTCGAGATTTACTGGTACGCGTTATAACACCGGGTATAAAAATGAGAGCTTGCAACAGTCCATAACTATAACCGAATTGCTAGCACCACCCGATGTGTGGATGCCCATTCCGTCCTCGGTCATCTTGTTGTACGTGTTTGTGTAATATCCTTTATGTAGTTATTCTGATTCCTGTGATGTGCCCGTGTGCTGTCCATCCAAAATAAAAAGGGTTCTTAACCTAACTGGATTGAGAGTATCTTCATTCTCTCTTTCTTAAGTACTAAAAAAGGCATTGCATGAGCAAGACGTTACAAGCTTTAAAAATAAAAAGAGAGAAGAGCTTTAAAAATTAGATTTCTACATCTATCGAAATACTGTATATTTAAAGAAATGGCATTCCTCTTATGAGCTTAAAGGGTTGTAGCTCTAGAAGTATACTATTTTTTCTAAAACATAGCATAATACATCGAATAAATAACTTCAAAACATACGAGAATTGCACATGTACATTTCCGGTTTCTTCGTAAAAATAAGGGTGCGCGTTATACGGCGAAATATACCCCCTAAAAATTAAAAAAATGCAGCAAGAAAGTATGGGTGCGCGTTTTCCGCCGGTGCAAGCTATACGCCGGATTTTACGGTATATGCAATAAAAAAAATGTGCCTTTTTGTTTAAACATTTTGGGCAAAAAAAATTGATTGGTTAAGGGGTTAATTATAAAATTAATTCAGAGAATTTAATTCACACGCAATATCTTAGAATATATCATACAAAATAATAATAAACTAACCTCTCTAGGACTGTTAATATTCGCCATAAGATCAACAATACAACGAAATATACTTTTATCGTTCTTAAAATTTGATAGTTAACAAACACGACAGTTATACATTATTTAAAGAAAGATTTTTCGATTTATAACATTCTGTCGTGAAGTAATAATTACTCAAATACATTTTAAAACCAATAACCACTACATTAAATTTTAGTTCTTTTTTTAAAAATACAAATAGCTATGCATGTGATATGCATCGGGGTAAGGAAAGATTAAATTAGGGTGTACTCGAAACGAAAAACTGTCTGCAAACTATATCTTCTATTCTCGAATAAAACTAAACAAATGACGTTGACAAAAACCATTCATATCACTTTCACATGTTTCCGATCATGTTTATCACAAGCTTTGATTATGTCGTCTGTAGTCCAAATGCCATATAATTTTTTTCAAAAGGAGTATCGAATTTCCTACACGTAATCTTGTGATGACTTACTTACAATTAACCGCGAACGGAAAGCATGTATCATAAATGTCTGCTTCAGTTACGAAATGAATAACCAACGAGAAACAAATTACTCAGCACATCGTTTCTATTGTGCTTTGTACTTAGTAGGTCAAATATCTCATTTCTAAATAGCCCGTATTATCGAAGCCTTTTCCTCTTTTTCTGACAGGAAGGGTTGTATTTCGGTCGTTTGTAGCGCTAATAGCAAAACAAGATAAAAAGAAAACACTGGATATTTTTGACAAGCGTAACAAATTATATACCTTTCATGGAGATTAAAATATAACGTTCAACAATGACAGACTTTTGGACGCATGATTGATATTGATTTTTAGTACCTAAAATGATGTAAAATTGATACAATATCAGACGAATCAATCGCCCTTTTCTCAGATGTGTTATTGTTCTAAATTTCGTAAAAATTCACGCAAAATCTCATGTTTGGTAAGAGAAAATTTTATTATGATGGTTTATTTGGATTTAAAATATTCTGTATCAACGTAAACGCTATTGAAACAAATACGTTATATATTATAAATATGTAATATAAAAAATAAATTATTAATTACAAATATAGTAGTTTTTTAAACATTTCAATTTTTAATGTTGCATAGTTAAATTTAAAAGTTTTATTCACACAAAAAGATGTGAAATACTTACACAATATTAAAATGATTAAATTCAATGAATAGCTTATTTTCATAGAAGTTTACTGCGAATCTGCCTGTTGAATCACGAGAGTAAATTTTGCATGCAATTTCTTCCTACGTGTAAGGTTTTGTTTGAGAAAGTTCCTAAGTAGCCAAAATTTATCAAATTGAACCTCAACCACATTGTAACTACTGTGATTTAATAGAATTTTTAGGCAAAAATATTTTGTCCTACCAAAAATTATTCTACTGCATTTAGTGAATGTTCAAGAACATTTAAATGTATTGAGGATTATATATCTATATGACGCAGGGAAATGACGAAATTAGGAATTTCATCAAATGCTTAAGGGATATGATCAATTGACGGGAGATGTTAAAATAACGTCTCTTCAACGGCATTTTCCTGATGAAAGTAAGAGATTTTATCAAATCCCTGAACTGTTTCAGTGAAATGATTAACTAGTCAGGATTTGCATTGGCAAAATGCTGTCCAGGGGGGAGACACCTGTGGGGGGTCGAGTCCTCGTATTTCCTAACCATACAGTTAGTACTATCGATCCCCTAAATATCAACCCCATATCTTTAAAAAAACGGCACCATAGGACTAACATAGGGATTGATATTTTAGTGTGTAAGCAACCGAGAGGAAAGATATAAACATCAAAAAATACCAGCCTAATTTTCTAGTTATTTGTTCATTAGTTTCGAATAAATAACTTGTATTTCATTAACTATTGTTGTATTACTTACTTCTACGTTTAATAATGCACCATATTTTTTTAAATAAAACTTTAAACTCTGACAATATTTTTCATCATTTTACTGAAACAGATCAGGGATTTGTTTAAATCTCTTACTTTTATCAGGAAGACCTTTAAAAGACGTTATTTTAACATCTCCGTCAATGATCATCTCCTTAGGTTTTGATGAAATTCCCCAATTTCATCTTTTCTGCGAAATTGCATGCCTGTGCCCAATAGAATGTCTACTGGATCAGGCTGGAGATAGTTGATATCTGCAATTAAAAGTCTAGTGTGTGTGTGTGTGTGTGTGTGTGTGTGTGTGTGTGTGTGTGTGTGTGTGTGTGTGTGTGTGTGTGTGTGTGTGTGTGTGTGTGTGTGTGTGTGTGTGTGTGTGTGTGTGTGTGTGTGTGTGTGTGTGTGTGTGTGTGTGTGTGTGTGTGTGTGTGTGTGTGTGTGTGTGGGGTTGTTTTGGGTTGTGTTGTGTGTGTTGTGTGTGTGTGTGGGTTGGGGGGGGTTTTGGTGTGGGTGTGTGTGTGTGTGGTGTGGTGTGTGTTGAAAAAATGTAATTAAATTGAAAATAACAGAAATTTTTGGGGAACAATTAAAGTAATATTGCATTTGTAAAAGTAATGTTATTTGTAACTGAGCTGGGCCTTTGCAACTTTATCCATTTATGCTATGCTTATGGTTCAAATGCATTTTAAGTAGTAATAAATTTACACAACACTCCCTTACAAATCAGCCTTACTAGTCGAATCAATAACCCCCTTTTTTTAAAAAAAAATGTGTCATTAGATCTTTAACGTAAACTAGTGTAGTAGGCAATAAAACAGCTCGTATGGCAGGCATAGTATTGCTACTAATCATTTTATTTTGTAATATCATTTGAGCTTTTGTTTTCATTTGAAATTTTACAAATTACATTTATTTTAACATAATATTGAATCTAAAGTAATTTTAAACAGAGTTTTAGAAATGTGATGTATATATCTTTATCCTGAAGACAATTCGAACTCAGTTTTTAACTCCATATCCCATTTTTCATTAATCGAAGTTCTAAAAAAATTATCACATTTAAACAAATCCCAAATTAGAATTGTTGCTACAAAGCACATATGTATTTCGATATGATATGTGATGAGCAAAAATATTTTTTATTTATTTATTTTGTAAATTTTTTTCCACCAATATTAAATTTTTTTCCCTCGCTCTTAGCCAAAGCCTCCATAGCATACGATCTACATACAATGAATTATTTCAAATCAGCAAAAGAGATGAAAATTTCTTGTTCGTCGAATCTAACGTTCACACGCAAAGTGTTTCGGCATCAAGCTTTCATCTAAATAAAAAAAAAATAATCATGGTATCGAAAAAACCCGAGTGGGAATTTAACGTCGCACTATTAAACACGGGGGGTTTTTCAAAACCTCCAGGCGGGTCTTCGCAGAAGGCTCGAACTCAGACACCCCAGTCACAGGGCCCTTACCTTTACCACTAGACCGTTTACCACAACGCAAAGTTCTACGTTATTTTGGGTTTTTGGCAATGCGTATTGTTTTTGCTATAAAATTTTGCAATCCCGGTTGACTTTTTAATGCAAACTAAGCACAACTTTGTTTAACTCTACATTTATAATTTGTTTCCATTCTCATAACCTTCAATGAATGCATTCCACTCACTTTCATAATTCTCCTTTGAAATTTGAATAGAAAGTTATATAAGAACTGCTTCGCCTATCACAGAAAGTTTGTGATTTCTGACTATCGCTTAAAGTATATATTGTTTTCTCGTTCACTCACTAGAAATAAAACTTAATAAGAAATATATTCGATATAATTTGAAATAAATACTGGGAATTCTACACGAGAAAGTTTTAATCTGTTTACATTAGAGTGTACTATATTTTGACATGCATTATTATCCATATCATTATATTCACGAGTTTTTAAAGTATCTAATTCGGAAATAATTTTTATACATTTCAGTTTCAAAATTATTAAATTCTGCATCTGAGAGAATACTGAGAATTGTATCGTTCAAATTATTTATTTGAATATCTAATGTGAACGAGCATTTCCATATACTTCGATAACAAAAGCAGAATTTTCTTTGTAAATGATTTTGTAAAGTATATTGACTTGTGAAACTACAGGAGTTAGTTTGTCCTTTATGATTCGTTTTTCTTTCATACGGACATAATTTTTCGATTTGTGTGACTTTTCCATCGTTGCGCGACGCTTCCGCTTCATAATTAGCTCTATAAAGCGAAGGGGTTCTTTTTTTTCTTCCAACAATGTCGTTTATCTCTACACATCATCCATAAATTGTTTATCTTAAATGATATGCTGGGGCTCTCTCCGACGGATCAATGTTGAACAGAAAGTAGAGGTCCGTTGTTCATGGTAAACATTTTATTACTATGACTACGCAATCATACGAATACAATATTTGGAGGTTCCTGCAGAGAAAAAGGAAAGTTGAATAAGAGTTAAAACAAAGTGGAAATGGTTTAGCCTTGCTCACACATTCACGAAGAGCCATTCCCAGTAGCTTCTTCAACATGTAACATGTAGATTTAATATGGACCGCTCCTAACTGTCATACGTATTAAATATGCTATCATATGCAGGAACGTTTTAAGATTTTTTGAGGCCCTGGACCCCTATGCAAAAGTAGGTCCTACCTGAGATCTTTAAAAGTAGACAGTATATAGCATGCATTGGCACATACTCTTACAAACGTTAATTTGAAACAAATATGTACGACGCACAATCTCACAAACCGGCTAGACCGATGGTCGCGTTTCGACTAAATAAGTTGAATGATTGTTTATCTAGACACAGACAATAGACTTCACATAATAATACAGTCTGGCCACTTTTGTCAGTTGACATGTAGTTTGAAATTTCCTGTTTTTCAGAGAATATGTACGGGAATAATATTTGACCTTTAAAATTATCCGGATCATAATCTTATTAGGAATGAGTCGAGAAGGAAATGAGGCCCCCACAGAGGGTGAGTCGTCCCTGATCACATGCGAAGCTTGCCTTACCTGTAAGACAAGGAACTGCAATTATGTCCCGTTGCAGGAACCATCGTGCTAACACAGTACTCTGCGGAAAAAATTTTTTAAGACCCGCACTTCTTGAAGATGGCAGGGATGTAAACTTTGCTTACGAAACACTAATCAAACAGTCATATGATGCACTCCTTGATGTCGATCTACTGTTCGCGTGTTTCGTTTAAGACACTCATCCACTTACAGAACTGTTTTTAGAAAGTTTTTTCTTGACCTCTGTTATGGGTTTCGATGTGGAATGAATCTATCTCTACGAGTTGCATGTGCAATCGTCTCCGATCGGGTACAGCCTGGATAACCGAGCAGTCATGATCTCGAACTCATGGCTGGTGTTGTTTTTATCCAATCGTGTACTCTATATAGTCCTAGAGCCACTATGGCCCACCATAGAGAGGGACTGATGAAAGTTAAATCTGTCGAGACACTAAGCCCTCCCGTCGGCATTGTGTGGAAATTTGGAGAGTGGGGCGCCTTCTCAGGTCTCGTCCACATTTGGCCATGGTTAAAAATAACCCGGTCAACCACAAAATAATAACATAACTGCAAGAGTTATCGATTCTATTAAATATCATGAGCGCGAGAGAGAGTTATTTATAACCGGCTATTCTAGTTCCGTCATAACTTTTTAAGAGAGAGAATTTATCAATTGTCTATACAATTTAATACAATATTGTTCTCTAAATCTAACTTAAAAATTTTTAAATAATGGTATATTATAGTGATTGAATCCATTATAATCTATGGTAAGGGAATCTGGGGAGGTTCTCTCACTAGTAACGTCTTAAGATTTCTTGAGGGCCTGGGGCTCTATGCAAAAATAGGCCCCACCTGAGACTTTTGTCAGTAGACAATATAAAGCACAAACTGTCAATTACTCTAACAAATGGTAACCCGTAATAAATAAATTTGTGTGCGACTCACAATCTCACAAACTTAAGCACAGACCAACTCAAAGGAATGCCTCCTTTCCGACTAAATCAGGGATCGGCAAACCACGGCTCGCGAGCCGCATGTGGCTCTTTGTATAGACGGTTGCCGCTATTAGACTTCTAGCTATATGAATTATTAAAATATTGGGTTGTTCGGAAAGTAATTTCGTTTTTTCCCGTCAAAGGACTTAATTACGTTTTTTCGAAACCAACTTCACACTTAAGCCGCATAACCATTATGTCTTGAGCTGATATTGCAAGGCTTGTGTGTGAAAAAGTTCTATTAATTCTAATGCAGTAGTTTTGGTTGGTGCCCTTTTTAAATATGGAGAGCATTGCTGCATTTCAATATCATATTTTACTTTTTACTTCAGAAAGGTAAAAATGCTGTCCAAGCGAGCAGAAAAATTGACGGATGTGTATGGAGAAGACGTATTACCGTACGCCAGTGCCTGTGAATCGGTTTGCAAAATTTCTGATCCGGCAATTTTTGATGTCGAAGATGCACCACGGTCTGGAAGGCCGGTCGAAGCTGACAAAGATGCGATAAAGGCATTATTGATGCAAATCGGCGAATAACCCACGGAGATGGGGAAGTTTTTGTCGAATTCGACTGTTTATGGATTTGAAGGCATGGGCTTAACCTCGAAGCTCGATGTGTGGGTGCCCATGTCCTTTCGGGGAAATTTGTGTCGTCGCGCTTTTGAAGCGGATTTTACGGGGACGAAAAATGGGTTGTATACAAAAAATTTTTAAAAGCAAGAGGTCGGAGCAGAAAAAAATGAACCGGCTCAAAGCGTGTCAAAACCAACATTCCCAAAAAAAGGGGATGTTTTTCCGTTTGGTGGGATGTCAAAGGAATCGTTTTTTTTTTTCCCTTTTTTTCCCGGAAAAAACAACGATTAATTCAGAAGTCTATTGTCATCATGGGCAAATTGAATGATTCACTTAAAAAAAGAGGCCCGAATTAATCAACAGGAAGGTGTAGTGTTCCACCGGATAATGCGAGACCCCACACAAGTTTTGGGGCCTAAAAAATTTTTCATTGAATGGGACGTCTGCAACATACCATATTCTCCAGATCTGGCGCCTTCCGACTACTATTTGTTCCGGGCCTGCAAAATTTTTTTGGGTAAAAAACCTTTACCCTCAAATGAAGATGTCAAAAAACCCCCTGAACCAGTTTTTTTTCCAGCAAGGACCAAAAAATGAGGGGGAATTATGTTACTGCCAGAAAAATGGAAAAGGTGTTACCAGAATGGCCAATATATAATTTAAAAATTTTTTTCATTATACGAAAACTGCTTTCATGTTCCCCCAAAAAAACGAAATGACTTTCCGAACAACCCAATAATTATATCTAGTAAAAATTATTTTCTTTTCTCCCTCCCCTTTATAATTATTCTATTGAAAAGATTTGCCTTATTTGCGTCTAGAATTAAACATTTGACTGGCTTAAGATTTATGTATTAAAGTGTGTGTTAATTTAAAGTGTACTGAGAATCAGTGAAAACACATTACAATTAATTATGGTGCAGTAAAAGTCTAATTTATTGGTAGAAATGCCGCAATATGTTTATTTATTTACATGTATGAGTTAGGGAGATCTATTGAAAATGAGGCAGAGATACATATAAAACCTGAAAGAAATGACAAAAAACACATTCAGCATTTTGTGACATGTTTAAGGGTTGATAAAGAGAGTTGAAATGACTTTGTTATACAGGAACAATCAAAGTCAATTTTAATTATTAGAGTAAACATGAAACTTCTGATTATAAAGTCCTAACGGTATTATTCGTAGGAAATGTAGGAACATCTTTTCACGACGCTTGAAATCTAAATTCTAACATTATGATAATTTAACATACATAGGTTCTTCTTGCATTTAAAATTTTACTTTGTGTAAAGCTTTATTTATGTAAATATTATGTAAGATCATGTTAGTTGGAGTGTAACAGTCTTGATCGCGACTGCTACTGGAGGCCCCCTTTCCCTCCCCTTTTGTATGTGTCTCTAAGTATAAATGGTTCTTTGTTACCTTAGTTATCTTTGTTATTCTTAAAACTTGGCTCTTTTCCACAAAAGTTTACCGACCACTGGACTAAATGATAGTGCATGGTGGTAGGCCTAGCAATAATGCAATGCAACCTTGCCACTGTTGTCAGTTGGCCGGTAGTTCGAAATATCCAGTTTTTTGGCGAATATGCCCGGGAATAACATTTGACGATTCAAAATATTCGTATCATGATCGTATTGAGAACGAGACGAGTCTCCCTATGAAGGTCGGGACCCTGGGCCCAGTTGGACCATGCCTTAAAACGCCTCTGTCTCACCTCTCGTCGAATATCAAAACATTAAACTCTATTCAAAGGATCTATCTTTTAAAAATTCTGAAAGATTATATAACTCCCCTACCAACGTCTTACAAATCATTTCTAATACTCTAATATTTTTTTCACAATGAAAAGGAGGACAAAAAATTTAAGAAAAAATTACAACTTAAATATATGAAACGTTTTATTAATTCAAACAAAATACGCTAATTACACTTACATTCTTTTAATTAATATCTTAAACGAGTATTTTTCCATTGAATCAATTTTTTTTGTCAACATATCATTTTCTAATATATCGGAAAGTTCGGGTAAAAAACATCCTTCATACTGAATTTTATGGCAAGCACTGTAGCTAAAATATTAACATTCAATTTTGATTTCTCACTAGTTACTTCACAAAAATTATTAATAACTGAAAAAATAACCCTTTCAACAGCTGCATTAGTTCCGGTCAGCACAACGTAAATTCAACAAGAATAATTACATTTTCATATGGAATGTGTTCATTTTTGAAATGGTTTAAGTAATTTCACCCATATTTTACCAATTTCTCAGCATGTTGATTTTCCAATTGTTCTAATTTATTAGAATTTAAACGTACATTCAGTCTTCTTCCTACTTCAAACAGACCATTGTCATCGATTTTAATATCAGGCATTTCTTTCGATAAAAACTCAACGCAATTTTCTGTATCTGCCCACTTTACTTGAGACCAAGTCAAAAATACCATTGAAAACTGTTATTTCCTGTGATATTTGTTTCAGACCATTCTTCGACATTTTGGAAACATGTTTGGTTCATCTCTGAATACAGAGATTAACAGATCAGTTTTAAAATATTGAAAAGGAGGACACTTTTCGAGGAAGGACAAAACCTATAAAAGGAGGACGGTTGGTCACCTTACTAATACTCTCCCCAATTCACTTTTGAATTAATAATGCTTTTCAAATTCGCCAAATCTGGAGACTTCGAAACACTCTGATTTAAAAATATTATTAATTCTCCTTCATTGAAAATTTTATTTCCTTTTTATGCATCCAGAATTCACTGTGTGTATCTTTTGCCGGGGTCCCTTTATAAAACTTATACTTTCAAATTAAAACCTTACAATACTTTCATCCGCAATCAGATTATCAGTCCTACGAGCTGTTGCCAAGAACGTAAAATTGATATTTACACTGATAGTTTCGTCATAATTTTTTTCCTATCAATAAATCTACGTATTCTATATTCAATTTGTTCTCAATCCTATGATTTGTTAATGGTTTGCATATTTGTTTCACGAGTAAATTTAATTTATTATTTCAGAAAAATCTTCAATAATTTAAACAGAGAAATATACTCGTATATTTCTGAAAACGTTACGTATGAAACATAATATGTTTTTTGTTTCAGAGATAAAACATTTTTGCCCGTTATCAGTGCTATAGATTTGATATCATTCATCAAAAAGGTGTTAATGCGTTATCAATTACTCTAAAGATGCCGCTCTCATATACGTAATTTGCTTTAAAAATAATTTCAGTAAAGTTAAAACACCAGAAAATAGAAATCATTTCATAACTCAGACTAAAAGCAATGTACCTTACAATATATCTCAATTTAAAACTGTAGAATTCAACCCCTTATTCATGTGTTGAAGCATAATCCTATCTAGAATGAACAATTTCTTAAAAAAAATTTTTATTCATATTTTCATAATACTTTCACATTTTTTAAATTCTAGAATGTATCATATGGAATGTTAAATTCCATTTCTTCTCTATTGATGTCATCATTTTCTTTCACAATACATTCCTCTTAGTGCTCAGTTCTCAAAAGGAAGAGGAGCAAAGGTCTAAGCGTCAATATCAGATGCATAACAATCGAATCGATTCGTGATATTAAAGCAAAACAGTTGGAAAGGTGGGGCCTCGAGAATGTAGTTACTCTCGTGATAATTTGCTTACTCATTTCCTTTATAAAAACAAAATATCAAACTAGCGGAAATAAACGTCTGTAACATAATGGACATGTATAACGGCAATGAAAAAATTAAATCTTTCCCATTTAAGGGAAAAAGTAAATTCCTTTATTCTAGTTTTAAATTTATTCGAAAATCAAAAAAAAAAATGGCAAGATGTAGTTTTTTAAAAAAAGAAAACGACATGTGATCTTATTGAATTAAATAAACACATGGTATATTTGAGATTTAAACTAACATTATTTCCATATTATTTTTAAAAAAATACTACATAATGAAATTTTAATAAATACATTATAAATAAAATCAATTTTAAAAAAGAAGAAATAGAACATAATTGTTTCAGTTCCATTTATATAAATTTATAATTAGTTCAAACAGTATTGAAAAATTTCACTCCTCAAAGTTGTCTTTTTATGATACTAATAAATTACAGTTTAAAAAAAATCCTTTTATGTTTAATCGAACTAAATTGTAACTTAATCTTTTTGCCTCCAAATCTGGAATAAGTCACCAAATCTAGAAATGGGATCTGGAATTATAATCGCCAGATGCTGGATGGGATCGAAAAGGGGGGTCGTTGTCCTGATGATCCCGATCAGGACAATGGAACAAAATTTTTAAATTTTATTGTTTGGTCCTGGACAAATGAGCAAAATTTCGAATTAATCTGACCATTCAAAGTGGGTAAAAATCTAGTTCAAGATTCCGTTTCATACAAGCGAAGCCTATAAAAGGGTGTTAAAAATAGCCATCACTTTTATTTGAAAGGAATTGACACTTGTATAGGTGAGGAAAAACGTGCAAGAAACTAACTTTCATAACATTTAGGCATTTTCGAACATGAATGTTCGATATTTATCTAAAATAAATTCTCTTTTGTTAACATACAAAAACAAATAATAGCTATTACTATAATGCTTTTTTGAACCCGTCATAGCCACACGAAACAGCTAAAAGTGCCCCATATTTATCATAGTAATTTAGTTTAATTGAATATGATAAAAGTGATTTTTCAGGAAAGCTTTAAGGCTGTTTTTTTCCCCTATTACGGCGAACTTAACGCAAGCCAATTTTTGGGCAGAAAAATGTCTCAATTTTGTAAAAATTTTTGACATTGTAACTCATGCATTTGTTTTAATGCCCCTTTTTAAAATTTCAAAAAACTTCATAAATAATTTGTTTTCCTTTTTTAAAATGAAAGGGGTATTTCAT
>BMAV01009921.1:0-86148 GCA_019973955.1 Trichonephila inaurata madagascariensis
TCATCTTTTCCCTGCAATTTATATGTATCCAACTGATTATGAAATCACAATAAAAGAATTTACTATAGTAACAAATTTACACACAATGTTTCCAGTGTCCTTTTGATTTTTGCAATTATTTTTAAACAGTAAATTACATAACGGTAAATTACAGAAGCACATAAAGAATTACTGAAATAGGAATTCTTAATGAAGGTCACTTCAGAGCCATGTGAATGATTATCCCAGTTTCAGCTGAATCATCTCTCAAGATGTTCATAATAATACAATTTCATTACAATATTTTCAAAATTAAGGTGCAAAATTTTACAAAAGTGTCAAATTGTATTTGACATCAAATCTCACTTTCGATGCATCAAAGGATTTCCAATTAAGAAATCAGAATGTATTTTTAAAACAGCTATATATTACTACGAATATATTTCGTTGGAAATATTTTTTCATACTTAGAAAATTAATCTTACAGCGGTAGTAACCCATTTCTTTTAAAAATTAATACTTACTACATTATATACAGTAACACAATTTGCTTATTATTATATAGATAGAAAACCTTTTAATATTAAATTTACAGTACATTTTAGGGCAAAAAAAAATCATTGGAATGTTCATTAATAAAAGAAGAGTGCTTAGAAAAGTCACAAATAACTATTTATAGCTTTAAAACAGACAAGCAGTCTTATCTTTTGGCCAACGGAGAATACAAAATTACAAATATTAAGATGCTAACAGCTAAAAAATTCAGAAAATTAAAGTTATTGGTTAAAATATATCACATGAAATTTAATAGACAATTTTAAAACAAACTATGCAATAAAAGAAATCCTAATATGAGTCAGAATAAGTCTATTTGTCAAAACTGTTAAATTTTTTAATATTTAAAAATTTTACATAAATTTCTCAACAAATATTGTGTTAATAGAATCAAAAACATTTAATCCAATTAATATATGTATATATTTTATATATATATATATATAACAAACATAAGAACGCATATTACGGAATCAAACCAATGTACGCTACCATTAAAAAAATTACAATAAAAAAATAATTGCATCTAGAACAGACGAACAAAAAGGAAACATATTTAAATATATATTCGATTACCGTTAAATCTTGAGGGGGAAAAAAATTAGACGAGAACAGACCTATTGCAAAGCGAATTACATAATAATTAGAAAAGGATAACATGTCTTTGTTTTTAGAAGGTAATGTTCCTAAGAACAAAACAGGTGCTTAAACATTGGGCGGCATCATGCAGACTAGATGTTTTAAATCTTGTTTACACTGTCTTTTAAGGTTAAACGTTACTTTTTAGGGACAAAATGTCGTAAGGGGGAAAAATCGTTAGCAATTCTTTTAGTTAATACATTTTGTGTGTGTGTGTTTCATTTTTTACCAATTTGAATATAAAAAATGAAGAGAAATTACGTTATTTTTTACAAAAATGTATAAATAGATTAATTCTACTTTAAATATTAAGTGTTAAAGAAATTATGTTGCCAAAAATACATAAATACAATGATTCATGAAAAAGTTTTCAATTATAATGGGAGGCATGAAATTACTGTATTATTATGGACAAAATATTGATTCTGATTCCAACAATAATAGCTTTTCAATGCAAATTTCAATGGATGATGATACACGAACATATAAATCAGAAATTACATCAAAAGTTGAATTTAAATTACTAAAATAATAACATTGAATTTAATGTATTTATTTTAATTACCGAAAGCAAAAGCCCGCATAAACTTTTCAAAATGAAGAAATATAAACATTCTATTTATTATTATGAAAATGAAAAATATTCAATTACGACTTTAATATGTTTGCTATAACACATAATTTATTTTTAAGGAAATATTTGACAATTTTTTTTTAAAAAGATTATTTCTTCTTTTTTATAAAATTTCCGAAAGTAAAGAAAAAAGCATATGGAATGATATCATAAGCCTCATATTCAATAAAATTTAATATCCAGAAAATTGAAGGAAAAGAAATGTCTTTCCATAGAAATCATGCGATTCTTACCATTTTATCAAAAACATCTACTTGTCTTATTTCTTGTAAACAACACGTGTATGCTTTGATAGGCGAACAGATACGGGAGCAATGTTTTCCCTTTTTTTCCTATTACATTTTTCACTGATAAGACAAAAATCCAATATTCGAAGAAACATTAAAAGAATAAAAAACCAAAGCTTATCTAGAGTGCTCTTAAGCCAAGAGGATATATTTGCACAAAAGGAATTTTTCAATCAAATTGTAAACACACTGAACTTAATGGAAATTAAAAGGATAATTTAGGACTTTAAATTATTCAATAAGGCAATAGTGATACATATACATGTTGCAGAAGAAAATGATGAAATTAGAAATTTCATCAAATCTATAAGAGATATGATCAATTGACGGGAGATGTTAAAATAACGTCTCTTCAAGGTCATTTCCCGAATAAAAGTAAGGGATTTGAACAAATCCCTGATCTGTTTCAGTGAAATTATGAGATAATATTGTCAAGAGTTTAAAAGTTTTTATTTATCAACTATGGTACATTATTAAACGTAGAAGTAAGTAATACAATAACAGTCAACGAAATACAAACTATTTATTCGGAACTAATTAACAAATAATTAGAAAATTAGGCTGGTATTTTTTGATGTGTAACATCTTTCCTCTCAGTTGATTACACGCTAAAATATCAATCCCTATGTTAATCCTATGGTAGCATTTTTTTTAAAGATATGGGGTTGATATTTAGGGGATCGATAAGACTACCTGTTTGGTTAGGAAGTACAAGGGCTTGACCCCCGACAAAGCATTTTGCTTAGGCAAATCCTGACTAGTTTATTTCAACATTTCACTGAAACAGTTCAGGGATTTGATAAAATCACTTACCTTTATCAGGGAAATGACCTTGAAGAGACGTTATTTTACCATCTCCCGTCACAATTGATCATATCTCTCAGGGATTTGATGAAATTTCTAATTTCATCATTTTCCTGTGACATATATATTAAAAGGTTGGCACACACACATTTTCAGTTACATTTCGAATTTGAAGTATAGATTCTTTAGATCTAGTCAGAACGCTTAAAAAACAAATTGTTAATCCGAAAACTATGTTTGATTATTTATGATACGATTGGATAATTTGGTTTTTAAACTTAAGTAAATAAATTCTTCAATTAAGATATTGGTTTAATTCGAATGAATGTAACATAAGATTTACAAAAGGAAAAAAAAGCAAAACTGAATTTCACTAAAAGGAACAAACGGAAAAACAACATGCGAAAGAAAAAAAAAAACTTTTTTATGAAAAAAGAAATAATGCTCTTAAAAAAGATGAATAAACAAAATGAGCAAAGGACCTTTAAGATTGCATCCAGATATATAATTTTCGTACAAATGAAAGTCATTATAAATAAGTAATACTCTTAAAGTATATCATTTACCATATCAGTGATATTAAAAGACTTATTTCCTTTCATCCGTTATGAAAAAAAAATACTTTTTAATACAATATTAATTTGTGTATATATATATATATATATATATATATATAACGATCACATTTAATATTAATTTAATTTCTCATTTTAAATATTTTTCTCTAAATCTAAATTATGAATACCACTTTTTTAAATGCGTTTCATTTCATTTCCCGCGTTCAAAGAGCTAAACCCTGTGTTTTGACAAATTTTTATTCTAGGTTCCCAGAAAAAAAATGCCTTAATAACTAACATATTCCAACTCTACGACTTGCACTAAGCTTTCCCCAAAAACCACCTATGCAATTTCTAAAAATAACTAATTCCCTACATTTTTCACTGAAATTTTAAAATCCCTATTATTTTTCCCCCTTTTTTTTGTCCTTGAAAATATAGGATTTCTCTTTTTTTTTTTTGTTGTACTTTTATAGTGAATGAACGTAAAACGACCACTCTTCACATGCATTAAATAAATTCGTTTTCAACTCCTTATTTTTTTTCGTCACACTTTCCAGAATATATTACATATTAAACTTTTGGTCCATTTTATCTCTTAAGCATTACAATTGAGGTTTTGACTCCTAATGGTAATGCACAGATTGTGTTTTCACTCTGTTATTACTCAGTCCCTCTCGCACGCGCTCACTATCTAAACACAAATGTATGCGAAAGTATCTAGTTTTAAAAAATAAAAGCACAATGAACTAAAATAACAACCTTTGATCCACAATACAATAGCAAAAGTTTATTGCATCACAGAAATTTGTTGCAGACCTTTAAGAAAACCATTTTTTTTTTTTTTCTTTTATTCTTATCACATCATACAAAAAGAATATCGTAAAACAGGATTTATTATGTCGGAATGAACATAACTCCTGTCTTTTGTCAAGTTCAATCTGATCGAGTGAATATTATAAATCAAAACAAAAATATTTCTTGAACTGTTACTTGAGAACGCTCAGACCCGGCAGGATTTAATGCGCAGCAGCACCCCTCCCCCAAATCAAAATACGTCTCTGTGATTTTCTGCGACGCAGAACCCACAAGTTCAGATTGTATACTACAATAAATTGCATTCTTTCGATTATAAAAATAACTCATGTAATAAACATTAAATTATTTTTCCAGTACTAAGTGACCAAGGTAGCGGAATGAGCCTGGTTGGCTTTGTCGAGTCCTGAGGTTCGACTTATAAAGCAACTGAACACTTGCCGTGTATAAGATTATATCTATCCATTCTCTAAGTCTTTCACTGGCATGGCGTGGAAATCTGGAGAGTGAAATGACAGCTCCGGCACTAGACCGTTTTTAAAATTGATGTCTATAACCAACACCATTTTTGGGTTTCCCCAAAAACCCGCTGGATGGGAGTCGGTTTGTCGTTTGGCCCTTGTATAAGGTTGCAGGTTCAACAACGGCTCAAGACGGTGGATTTTCATGATGCAGAAAATCGACAGCGTCCATGTCGTATAATTATGCGGCATGTAAAAGATACCTTGAGTGCCTGTTTGGCTTGGATGCTCTCGGCAAAATTAAATTCCTAGAACAAGTTCGCATCGTCAGAGCTCACGCACCTCTCCCTCTGGGTAGGAAACTGGGCGTCAAAATTACTTGAGGTAATCGGTATCCCCTATATGGTGCCGCACTAAAAAGTGATACCAACTCTAGGGGAATGTACTAGATCTGCAAATGTAAAAATACCAATCCGCAGCCCGATTGGGAAAAAAAAGTTGCCTGAAAAAAATTTATTTTTTCAGTTTTACTTTTTCTTTAGTTGTGCTTATTTTTTACACCAATGCATCTCTAAATTGTAATTCCAGTCTTAACACATTTTGTAAATACTTGCCTGTAAGTATGTAGAAATTAGCTTTTGTGTAGAAAATGAAGGGGGAAAAGACTTAAAAGGTTCTGTGAAAGGGTAAGGGCAGTAGCGCACACAGGAATTTTTCAAGAGTGGGGGTCCAGGGTCGAATGCCACCATTGTCGTATCATCCTCCAATACGCCGCTCAACATATTCTTTTGATTTTGTCGATTTTCGGGAACACAAAACAGTAAAAAATTAATTAGCATTAATTAATAAAATTATTAATAACAAATACTTAATTACACATTTTACGAGCAATATACATAGGATTATAATGAATCGAAAAAAAAAATCAATAGTTTTTTTGGGGAGGTGAGGACTCGCGCGCGCGCGGGGAACTCCACCCTTCGTGTGGGCCACTGGGTGGGGTGTAACTCTATATTCTTAAAGGTGACCGGTATCCGTTTTTTCCCAAAAAATTGCGTAACTTCAAAGTGCGACGCTAATAAAAAAAATCATGTCCATTACACAAAATTCAAATGATATATTGAAATGACTATACTATGATCTTCGCGCGCGCGCCGAAAACGACTTTAAATAAGCATTAACTCAGTTGTATAAACGTTGTCTGCTAAATACGTGTTAACTTTCCAAAGACTACAAATATAGTACACTGAAAAGTTATATTTCCAGCTGCTTTCTAAAGAATTTGAACTGCTTTGAAAGACAAAAATAAAAAAGGGCGCTAAAAAAATCAATAATTAATGGAATCTGAAGATTTAATTGACATGAAAAAGAGGAAATAAACACACTAGTTAATATACACAATTAACTTCTTAGAATTTAACTAATTTTTAAACTTTTTTTTTATTTCAGAATTAAATAAATATTATTTCTATGGGTTGGCTTTTAAAATATAGACAAGCGGGCTGTCTCAATTACAAAAAAACTGTACACGAATTTATTTAAGCGGAAGAAATAAATCAGGAAACTTACACTTAATAAAGTCCAATTTCATGGTTTATTTCTTACTTTTATAAAATTTACATTCGAAAGGACTCGGAACAATGTAAGAAAACGAATTTTATTTATGCTCTGAATTAAAATTTGTATATTTAGCCGAATTTTCTCAAAAAATATAGAACGAAAAGTAAAATTAATGCTTCTAAACAAATATTACTCTTTTTAGTGCCTATTACGCGTGCATATACGTGTATGAGGGGCAGGACGTCGTAAGGCGGGAATGGGGTCCGGGGCCTTGGTTCTGGGGTCCTCCCATATTCCGACCCCCTCAAAACCGTAACAGACAAATTTTTTACGGCTGTAATTTCAGAGCATATTCTCTCGAAAACTGGTTTTTTTAACATCGCAACGGCGGGAAAAAGGGAAATTTTATGCTGATTGGGTCCGGTTACCCAAGACCTATCACAAAACACAATCATTACTCATTCAGTGGAAATGCGGCAGTCGCTCGACCGGGTTTTTGGTGATTTTTCTGTTTTTTGGGGTTCTTTTGCGTGGAATTGAAAACGTACGCTGACATCAACTTAAAAGTCCGTCCCTACTTTTGAGTAGGGGCCTAGAGCTTCAAGAAGTCCCAGGAAAAAGCATTTTTTATCTACCGCGGATTTTTAAGTACCACTCGCTTTGAAATTATATAGAATAAACCATTTTTACGAATACTCTAACGATACTTAGCAGGAATATTCTTTGAAATTCACTCTTCCAAAAAATAAGGCAGCACGGGTTCTATGATGAGTATGTTAGTGGGGAAGGCGAATAGTTTTAAAGCAGAAATTGCGTTTCAGCGGATTGCGAAGATTGTCATTTTTGTTCCGAAAAAATAGTTATCACAAAAAAATTAAGTGTTTAATTTTTATGTATGTTAATGAAGACCTTATTAAACGATTCAACTATTTATTTTAAGTGAACTGTGTATATAATTTAATTTTACAGTTGAATATTTTTAATTAATTAATTAGCTCTAACGGATTAAATTTCCCCAAGTTGAGTATTTTAATTATGTATATCCCTTAACTTTCAATGTAGTGATTAAAAAAAAAAATATTGCATGAAAAAAAAACTGCAGTAAATCATAATGCGGTATATAAAGGGTTAAAGGGGATAACGCTTTGTAAGCACACGTACATATTTTCGCGCTTCTGGATTACACATCTTAATACTTTCGAGGTGTTTTCATACAATATGCGGTGAAATTCAAAAGTAATTAGTTAAATAGAGTAATTGGCAAAGTTTATATAATAGAATGTAATAGTAAAGGGACGGGAGACTTGAAACATGGTAGTCTCAAGTGCAGATTGCTAGATAAAGCGCCCAGTGTTGTTCGCAACAGTAAAAAGTTAATGAAACCAACTGCACGAAGACAAAGCCTGAGCATGGACATCCAAGAGCTGCGACGACCAATGAAGATATCGATATTTGCGGTTACAGCTGGGAACAACAGCTCTTCGGCTGACTCAAAACTTCTTGCGGATCTGGGATCCCAAATTTCAAAGCTTGCTGTTTCAGCTGGCTACATGAGAGGTCTAGTTTGCGTTTCACTCACTTTTGCGCACTAGAATCCATTTAGAATGGCGCAAAGAACATCGACATTGAACAGGAAATCTATGGGAGACCGCTCTATTCACTAACGAATCCAGGTTTGACTTAACCATTGATTCTTGACATTTTCCTTTGAAGGAAACCAAGGACCCGCTACATCTACGCATCATATTGGATGGATGCATGAACAACCGTGCCTTTGACAGAGACTTTGTTACTGTTGTCAGGTAACGGGGTGACATCTTGAAGCTTTCTTTTCAAAGGGGTGCAGCTGGCTCTGATTACATTCTTATGAATGGCAACACTCATCTAAGAGTTCATTTGATTTACGAAGTTATGGGGAATATATCCCCTAATGGAATGGATAGTCAGATCTCCAGATTTTAACTCTACACAGCATATTGGAGAAACTCTTGAGAAAATAATTACAAATAATCCGTTTTCAAGAACTGTCCAGAATTTGAAAACGCTGTTTGTTGAAGGAATGGAATTGATTATATAACTGAGATTAATAAATTCTTACACTTCCAGATTAATTCATGTTGTGAAATCTGTAAGAGAGAACCATATTCCCTATTTGTGCCCATTTTTTTTAAATTCCATCTAGTAACCTCTTTTTTAGACTTTCCAGTGCTGATGAGTCGTAGATATGGTTCTGTATATGTACTGTTGTATTAGTTTTATATAATTAAAAAAATAAACAAATAAAAAGCATGTATTTACTATTTTTTTAAAAAAAATTATTCGGTATTTCTTGGATATGAAACAAACGTGAAAATTTTCTTAATTTGAGCAACAGCATTATTCATTTGAAAATATGCAGTTTTTACGCAAAATGATTAAGCAGCATAAAGGCTCGTCTAAATACTCTGCTGTGTGGCCACCGTAAATGCAACACCAAGAAAGATGAGATAGCACGACAAAATTTATTTTGTAGATAACATATTGACCAAGTATCAAAATGATTAAATTTATAGACTTCTGTGAAGTGTGGTTCTTGCCAGAATCAGTAGCCAGAGTAGCCACCATTGTTGAAGATCACCGCTGCTACACGCCTCCGCATTGATTCAAAGAGACTTTGGATGTGTTTTTGGGGTACAGCAGACCAAGCAGCTTCCACACGTTGCCAAAGTTGATCTGGTGTGGCAGCTGGGGGTGTAATCTGGGTCAATCGTTGAGCAACCATGGACCACATGTTTTTTATCGGCGAAAGATCCGGAGAGCGAGCCGGCCAGGGAAGCAATTCAATTTGGAGATTGACGAAGAACCTTTGGACAATGCGTGCCAAGTGTGGTCGCGCATTATCCTGTTGAAATATGGCTGTGGCCAAACCCTGAAGGTAAGGAAGGACAACCGGCTCCAACACCTCGGAGATGTAGCGCTGGCTGTTTAAAGTAACGGCAATGCGTACTATAGAGGAGTGCGAGAGTGATATCAAATACCACCCCATACCATAATACCCGGTGCATAACGCAGCTGTTCAGCATCCTCTCTCCACGGTGTCTCCAGACTCGAATCCGACCATCGTGGTGTTGCAGACAGATGCGTGACTCATCAGTAAAGACAACTTCATTCTATTCTGCCGCCTACATCCTTCTTTCATCGCACCATTGGCGGCGGAGACGTCTGTGGTTCTGCGTCAAGGGTAGACCAAGCAATGGACGTCTTGCGACAGACCACTCTGCTGTAAACGGCGTCGAATGGTACGCGCAGACACAGAATGATGCGTTACAGACTCAATGTGCTGTGCTATGGTTCGT
Organism: Trichonephila inaurata madagascariensis; assembly: GCA_019973955.1. NCBI lineage: Eukaryota > Metazoa > Arthropoda > Arachnida > Araneae > Nephilidae > Trichonephila > Trichonephila inaurata. The sequence goes on from BMAV01009921.1 coordinate 9,628, forward strand.
GATGTGACTGAACGATCCATCACTGCCATGCGCACAATTTTCCTGTCCTCACGTGAAGTGGTACACTGAGGTGGATGCCATTGACCACGCCGGTCCGTCGTACCCTCCTGCATCCAACTGTCATATGCATGCTTCCTTTAGGGTGTTGCATTTACGGTGGCCAGCAGTGTATTTGATTCGTTCAGATTCTCTTTCTTCTTTAGAAACTCTACAAAATATTTCATCTAGCAATAATATTCTAGTGAAAATTCAAGAGAATCTTAAAATTCTTAAGGATTCAAACATCCTAGTGTTTTTTACTTTTGTTCGTGGTCAAACTTGAATATTTGGAAATGAAAGGGCTGATTTCTTGGTAAAATCCACAACCAAGCGAGAGATTGATATTTCCGTTAATATTCCGAAATCATTCTACAAGAATAGAACTAAAAAAAAAACGTAGTCTCTGTTGAACACTCAATATACGAATTCAGTTCACTCTTTTCTGACAAAGAAATTTTTTCCAACCATTTCATAAACACTATCTTGTGTGATCAATTTTTTACTAACTATAAAATCATGCTATTCCTTACTGGTCATGGTAATTTTAAAGTGTACCTCAATAGATTTAACCTGTGTCCTTCCAAACTTTGTGACTGTAATGTTAGTGGGGAGCAAAGTATGGAGGATTTTATCCTTTTTTGTTCAAAATTTATGAAAGAAAATGCCCCTGAAAGTCTAACTGCATGCTCTTAAATTCATTTATTGGCCTTCTAGTTTTTTTTCAACTTGTTTCAAGTAAAGCTTCGTTCACTTTATTTTGTATCTTCATTGATTTGGTTTTGTTATTTTTTGTAAATTTTTCGTTTCTCTATTTTTGTAACTTCATTGTATTGTTCTTGTTTCGTAATCGTTTTATTTTGTAACTCATTTTGTTTTTATTTCTTTGTTTCGTGATTTTTGTTTTGTTATACCTACTTATGTAAGTCTTGCGTGATACTTGTGGTGCCCGGGAATTATTTTACGTCTTCAAGAAAAACAGAATAAATATTTGCATAAAGAGACAAATAAAAAGAAACTTAATAAACTTTTGATGTGCAATAGAAAGGACATTTAAGCACCAATAAATTGTTGAATGGTACGGAAAAGGACATTTAATAGAATAAAGCCGTCAATCTACTTTCATAGCTCATCTTTTTAATGAGATTTTAAAAAAGAGATAATGGATAATTCCACAATCTAGTTCTGTGTGTTTGCTTTTATATATTATTACTCTAAAGTGAACATATATCTTTAACACATTAGCACTGTGTTAAAGAAATTCAATAAATCACCTCTTGAAGACTGCACATCATAAATTTGGAAGTTTTTAAAGCTAGCTTTTAAGGATAAGATTGTCTTTCAAAGTGATCAATATTCATTAATTGTCTCGATGAAGTTCTCTTTATCTTGTTTTATGTCGCAACACTCTAAATACTATATATATATATATATATATATATATATATATATATATATATATATATATATATATATATATATATATATATATATATATATATATATCCTCCCATTACCTAAACTTCCCTCAATTCAATTAAACAAGTTTTCGAAATGCCGCTGGAATCTTTTGAACCAGATAATATATATTTATTGAGACACAAAAGATAAATACTGAGTTATCAAAGTAGTTTGATAACTAAAAATGAACCAGGAAATTATTTCCGTGACAAGTCTGAAAGTTTAAGTTAAGATTCCACCCAAACGACAGGGGGGCGCGGGGAGAAAAGAAAAAAATCCAACCTTGCATTGGATCAAGCATGACTGTTAAAAGCTGAATATATCATGTCTTAAAACAGGACATAATAAAGTGGATTTAATCAACCTTAACAATTATTTTCTCTAGATAAATTTATAAATAACTACACATTTAAAAAAGGAGAGGAAGGAAAGCTTTGTGCAATACAGTAAGAAGCAGAATATGCGTGAATGATTACTGAAATAAATTTATAAAATTTTAATAATATACTATAAAATATAAAACTATCTTTTAAAATTTTGAAATATTCTGAAACTAGCAGTCCTCTCTCCTTTAATCTCCTTTGTTTATTTAATTTAGATCAGGGGTGTCAAACTCGGGGCCCGCGGACGGCATGCGGCTCATAACGAGCAATTTTAAAAGGCCCGGTCAATATATTGGCACACAATAATATATAATAAAATATCAAAATTTCTCCCGAAATAGGAAAGATAGTAGCAGAGAAGAGATGTCAAAGTCAGAACGCACAAATTAAATTTTTTTTGTTCTTTTATATATGTTTATTATAATGTATTATTCGAAATAAACCGATGGTTCAATTAATTTTGATTTTCTTTGCAGCCCATCTTAAATTAAGCCTTGTTTATTTGGCCCAAGTCAGCATTTGAGTTTGACACCCACCCTTCATTTACATGGTATGCACAAAACAGACATTTTTAAAAAGTGAGTAAATGTTTATTAATGTTGCACCTAAAGCAACACAAGAACTATGGGATGGAACCTCGTAATTTTGAGCCTCGGTCAAGACGACCCCCAATTTTCTTAACTTCCACAACACGCCAACGTGATGACTTTGAACCATGACAGATTTAACGTGCATCAGCTCCTCAACACGTCGGATTTTCAGAGGCATCAAGACTTAAACCAGCAACTTGACAACGCCAACCACGAGTTCGTGACTATAACCACTAGGCTAACGTGGCGACCATTTTTAAAAAAGCTGCAATTGTAACTTTAAGTAGCAGAAGCAGAATGCAATGCAAGCAGCAGAAATTAATATTCCATGTCTTATCTAGGCATTATTAAACAAACTTGAAATTTGAATATCTTTGCAAAATTTGACATAACAATAAACGACTTTTTAATTTGAACACCCAAAAAATAAACCATTAAAACTAAATATTTATGCTTAAAAATATCTATCAATTCGTTCCGTGAATCCCAAGCCCCCGATGCTCTCATTAGGAATGGAATTTTATTTCTAAGACGAGATAGTCATTTGAGGTGAGACAAGGAGACTAGTACTTTTAAGATTTCCTTGTCCTGCCTTTTACTGAAACCCTTTTTATATTTTCAATGGGAAGGGTGATGTCGATAAAATGCTTATAAACGATTTTTGTCATAAAATCCATATATTAATCAAATAAGTATAATCAATAAATACAACTATAACAAAGCAGCATAGGTCAAAGTTTAGAGGCCTAATACCAAACTTTTAGCCCTTGGAATTAGGAATGCTAGAAGGGAGTGAAAAGAGTATATGAAAAATTTACACACACTCTTTGGTCTCCAAAAATACACAAAAACAAATACTATAATAAGATAAATCCACATACCATAAGAGAAGAAAATCTAGAGAAAAATTTAAAAAGATAAAATCTAAACAGAAAGACATTAAATGAATTCTTCAACCAAAGCCCACAATAACATCCTAACAAAAAAGCGTTATAGGAAAAAATGTTTAAAAATAGTTAAATTTTTAGAAACTTTTTCAAAGCAAGGAAAACGGAAACATGAAAACCAAATGAATATTTAAAACATCTAGTAACTAACTAGAAATAAAATTAGAGTTATCCGAAAAAATTAACAGCTCACCTATCGTTAACTTTAAGAGTTCCAAAGAAAGATGAATTGTGTCTTGATAATAAATCAATTTAGACATATCATTTCTCTTGTAAATACACGGTATAATCTTCTAGGCACAGCTGGAAAAAACGGATGCCGTGCTTGAAAAAGAATGCATTACAATTTATTTTATTTGAAAAATTAAATGCTTTGTAAAGTCTATTTATTCTAAAAACTGTATTGCAGTTAAAATTTTATAAATTACTTTCATATAAGTATTTTTTTCTTATCATTATTTATAACATTTTAAAAGGTGTTAATATCCCGAAAAGGAAGTTGAAATCATTTATTTGCATTGAATAAATTTCACAATAAAAAATAAACCGAAACACAGCAAATGTGGAATTTTGTTAATCTGTTTCGATGTGAAAACAGAACAGATCTTTTCTTATGAATTACAATAGGATGAATATTAACGTTGTTGTTGAATTTCAATTTCAATCAATAATTGAAATCAAAATAGATAAAATCTCTGAATAGTACAAAGACATTTTTTAAAAATATATACATAAGGTAAATAAATTAATTATAATTTCCAATCTAAAATGTGTACGAAGTCAAAAAAATTCTTCAGCTAAAAAAGAGATTTTTTTTTCAATAAAAAAAATCATTCACTCTCATTATTAGATTTTCATTGCTCATTTTAATTTTCACATCTCCCGCAGAGTAGTGCTACGAAAAATACAAAACAATGACCTTCGAAATATTTTTTAAATCCATGATTTTTTTAAAAATATAATTAGATGTGAAAAAATAAAGCGCAAAGTAAAAAAATGGATACTTGGATATTTCTAGCCTAACAGAAGCTATTTAGAAGTGATGCACATTATTGACAACACATGAATACAAAAACAATGCTACGCTGAAATATTAATGACTGACATAAATTTTATAAATCCTAATTTTATTCCAAGATTCGATAAAAGATTATCAAGGTAATCTTGTATCGAATCACACTAACTCAATTATACCAGAAAACAGCCTAGACGAGGCTATAAACACAACAACGCAATAAAATATAGATGAAGAATACAGAATAACTTCTGAATATAGAAGAATTGTAATAAATTATTACTTTTTCAATTATTGGCAACACACCAAAAGTTTCATAAAAGCGTTTTGTATTATATGAGCCACAATAAAATACAGTTGGTAAGGGAAAAAAAGTAATCTCGTTTGCAAAAAAAACTTTTCTACAACTGTAAAAGGTCAAAAAAATAACGTTAAATAAACAATTCATAATCCACATTGTTAAATTCGTTTGTTTACATTTCGTCACACAACAGCCAAAACTTGAAATTAATGGAAGTTTTAGTAAATTTGTTGTTTACTTCGTGTAATTATAGGAAATATAATAAAATATAAAGTATTGTTCCATTTTTTTGCAAAATGGACGAATATTAAATTTTTGCTGTATATTTTTACAGAGTTTTAAGTCATTAGATGTTAAGATTTTAATGCTAAAAATTTATAGAGAAATAATTATCTGGTTTCAACAAATAATTAATAATATCACGTGACTGATATTGTTTATAAAGAGAATTTTTTGTGGTATATTTTAAATGAAATCGATTCACTGTAAATTAAATTAAAAAGATTGCATCGCAACATTTTGGCATTATTTAGAAAGATATTTAAAATGCTTTTTAAGGCACAATGGGGGCTATTGTTTTAGCTACAGATACATTGTATCGGACTACTTTTCAATATCTACTTTCAGCAAAAATGAATTTTCAAAAAATATATTATAACTGGTAAATTTATCTTATAAATTGTATTGGATAAACAATATTTAATTAAGCAATATTTTATGAATCGCGATTGACGTGTTATAGTAACTAACACATAATCAGGATTTCAAGAATTGATGTATAAACCGATAGAGAGTTAAGCCATTTGTAAAGGTTCCTATTTACGCCATTTGTAAAGAACGCTGACAAAGTATATCTCGAAAACTTTTCCTTCGTAATTTTGCTTTCTTCTTTGCATCATTTTTGGTCAAACGATTTGTTCACTTATTTATTTATCATAAAACAGCGGACTAGACGAACATTATTTTCTGAGGTTGACAAATATAGTAACCTTACAACAGAAACAATTGTAGTGGGTTGCTATACGTAATCAAAGCAAGAAAAATTTTACCGATTATTTGACATGCGAAATATATTGTATATATATTTAATTTAAATTTGAACTCCCCTTTTTTAGAAACATTATCGCAAAAATTTAGATCTTGAGAAACTGTGAGATAAATACACATACACACACACATATACATTTGTTGGCCAAAACTGTTCATTGCATGACTACGTACAGAACGTTTTTTTTAAAAACACTTTATGAAACACTTCGTCTATTCTTTTTCTCGATTAAATAGTTCATTTTTAGTAATGTAATTATTTTAATCAATTAAAATTTATGTCAATAATGAGATATAACTGAGTAAGATTAATCGTAGAAAAATAATCTTTGGATACTTCAACTTACTATATGTGTGTTCAACATTAATTAAAACTCTAGTACAAATCAATCTCACCTTTTTAATTAGAAAAATACTAAACAATTGTTCGTTAAACAAATTACTTTGAGAAAAAATATTTAAGACAATATTCTGACCCGGAAAAAAATCAGAGAAAGATTTAAAAACGATATAAAACTTTATAATTTTTTAAAAATTTCAACTTTAACACGCTGACTTTTTAATAAATTCTTATTTAACTAAAACGGCTTGAATAACCTATTCGTCATCAGCATACAAGTAATAATGACACAGAAGAATTATACTCATAATGAGATTCAAGAATAAAACAAGTGATTTGACCGTATTAGTACTTATAGTGCAATATATCAATCAACGTCAATTTGTGCCCCGTTGCGTATGCAAATAATATAAATTAAATGTATAAATTGAAACAAAGTTTTTAAAATACTCATTTTCGTAAAGGGAAGTTATAATCAAGTACCGTAAAATCTGGAGTATAATGGGCACCTATGCTTTCAAATCGGCATTTTTTTACTTTTAGGTATATTCGGCGCATAAAGCGCTCCCGTTTTTTACGAAGGAACCTGAAATGTACGTATGTGATGTTATGTTTTGAAATCAATTATTCGAGGTATTATTCCAGGATTTTGGAAAGAATGTATATATATATATATACTTCTAGAATTGCAACCCTTTAAGTTCATAAGGTATGTCATTTTTTAAAAATAAATAGTATTTCGATCTATGTAGAAGTCTAACTTTTTAAAACTCATTTCTTTTACTTTTGAAGCTATCGTTTTTATACCCAGCGGATAACGCGCACCTGTAAATTTCGATCCTCTTTTTTGTGTTGAAAAGCGTACGTAAAACGCCGGATTTTACAACACACACGGTAGATTATTTCCCCGAAAAACATAAAAATGAGATTAAAACGATTTCAGAAATTACTACATTACTAGTAGCTATTTCCCGCGTCGTCTCCATGCCCATAGCCCATTTTTTTTACTAATCCTTTTGTACTCGAAGAAATATATTCGTTCTTATGCATATATATATTTTATTTATTCATTAAGGTAAGTATTCAATAATCTTAATCAACTGATGAATTAAGACCAATTTGTTAAGATGCGTAATATAAACTTAATTTGTACATTTTTATACGCTTTCATACTTTTCCAAATCCAAACAGGCTCCTGAGTTGACACTCCACGTCAACGTGAGGACTTGAGTCACGATACATTTAAGGTGCCATCAGTCCCTCAACACGGTGAATTTTCAGGTGACATCAGGGCTCGAACCTGAGACTCGACAACGCCGGCGACAAGTTCGTGAGCATGACCACTAGGCCACCGCTTCCACCACTTTATTATTGGAAATTTCTCTTAAGTTCCTCAAAATACTTTATTTCCCTTCTAATATCAATTTTTTAAAAATTGAGGTGGTTTAAAACCGTATGATCGTATTTACATATTCAAACCGTATCACAACAATTTATATTTGGAAATGTTTAATCTTGTTAAATAACAGGCAAATTAAACTCGTCAATGAAAATTCATGTATTTTAGAGAAAAAAAATGTTCAGTAAAAATAAAGAATGTAGTAAGCAGTATTGAATTAAACACATAAAAATACAGAGAAACGCTTTTTTTTACCAGAAATGAAAGAAAGAAATTTGTTTTTGAAAGAAGGCTATTTGGGGGATTTTATAAATGTATTTAAATTCATACAAGTAAATGTAAAAAAAATTTATAATTTTTATTAAGAATGTTCTGGAGAAATTTACTAAAATGCAAGACACGATACATACTAGTATTCAACTATTGAAGCTTTATTTAAAGTTTAGAGATTTTCCTTTGTAAATAATAAAATATAAATTTCAAATTTGGTTTTAGGAATGAATTTTAGTTCATTTCACACCTTGTATAGTAGTACATTCAACACATTTTTGGAATGCTTAGCATTGCAAAAACATATTACATCGTTTCGGTTTTGTATAAGTTTACGAATAAATCATTACATGTAAGCAATAAAGATATTTCGATAATTCCATAAGAATTAAAAATTGTCAAATTAAGTCATTTAAATTTAAGGATCTAAATATTCACAAGCCTCTTTTTGTCTCTCCCATCCTGCATTTTTTATAGATTTCAAACTATCCGAAAGTATTGTTTCTTTTAAGAACAAATTTAAATGAAAAATTACTGTCGGCTATCAATTTTTCTTTCTTTCTTTACCTAATTAAAGACTGAAACTGAAAGTTTTTGGAACACTTAAAATTCTTCTTCCTCTCTCTCTTCAAAAAATATTTCTGCTTATTTTTTCTTTTACTAGTAATGAACTTGATTTTTAAAAATTATTTTACGTGAAATTTTATAAAAAAAAATAATAAAAAACACTAGCTACTTGGCAGCTATATAACTGAACACACGCATGCAATATATATATATTTAAATCTTTAATAAAAATAAAAAGACCTTTTTACACACAAAAACAAAATAAAAGAGGAAATAAAATTTTCAGCAGAATATTTCGAGCAATTCTACGAACAGTTTTATAGAGTAAATAAAATGATGCAAACAGCAAAACATAGGTTCAAGATGATAAAATCATAAAAACAAAGCGTTACCAGCTGATAAATATAAAACTAGCTGCTCTAAAAATGAATCCAAAGGTAGACAGTCAATACGACCAAACATGTTTTTCAAGCAATTTTTCCAACGAAAATTTTATTTTTCGCTAACAGAATTTTATTTCCAAGCAGCATTCTTTAGTAACTTGGTTTTTATTGAGGTCGATATCGAAAGTTGGTTAACAAAATTTTATTTATCTCCCACACAGAAAATCGATAGCTATCAAGAAAGTGAGCACGAATATGTACCAATTCAGAATACATTGTAACAATACGTCCGAAAGACCTTATACAATGAGATGTCCGTACAGTAAAAAATTGCAACTTAGTTGGGTTTTTTTTTAATATGACAGAATATAAAAGTATAATTACATAAAGAATTTCAAAAATGCTCATAATTACATATTTAAAAAAAATGTAAGAGATTTTTTTCTTTAATAGCGAACACAACAGGAGGAAGGGAGAGGGGGTTAAACCCCCAAAGGCAGATTTTCATAAAGATAAAACCTCGGTACTTTCGTCTTCGTTTTTTTTTTTATTGCTGTTTTTGTTGTTAAATATACCTCCTCCCCCATAAAAGAAATTTGTTTGCCACTATAGTATCTCTTTACATTTTGTTCCGAAACTCTATAACAAATACCTATTTAATTACACTGAATTTCCTTTCTTTGTCTGTAATAGATAATATGATCATTTTTGTAAACCGAAAGGTTTATAATCCATTGCAGAAGTATTTTTAAAATTTCTCCAAAAATTGTGAAAATATAACGTTAAATTTATAAGCGATAATAAAGTTCGTCTTCAAGTTTTTCAATAAAATAAAAGCTTTGGGTTGCTATTTTAGTTTCATCTTCACAGTACCTAAACAACTACTTACAATTCATTAATTGATTACTTTGAAGTTTCAATTGAATACATACAGGTAAAGCGAAATACAGAGCTCTGTTTTTTAATAAACAGAAACGCATAGCTTTGAATGTTATATAATTCCACTGATTACCTTGAAAAAGCAACTATTTGAGGGATAAGACCAAGTTCTACTGCCTCATTCTCAAAGATTAAGTTAGCACACAAATCTGGTCATTACTAATTCTTATATTTGAAAGACACAATTTAAATGTCATGCCAGAGTAAGATATCTTTAAGATTCATGACTACTGGAACTGTTAGTAATAAAAAAATTACTTTTAAGTAAAAGTAATGCTTAATATAAATTTTAAATAAATTTCGAGACACAAAAAATTTTGTGTGTGTGTGTGTTTTGAATTTAGATAACGCAAAATATTACTGTGGGTTTTGATTTAAAATATCACTTAAGAATCTATTTTAACAAATGAGTTTCCAATTCAGATGGTAAAAAATGCAAAATTAAGAAAGGGAAGCCTTACTCCGAACATATACATTAACACAACATAGCCTTACAATTCTTTTTTATAAAGAAATTCAAGTAATAAGGAACGTGTTTGCATCTGAACTTTCTTTAAAATACAATTTGATGTCAAGGCTGTCTTCGCGAAATGTTCATGAGGTCTGAATTAAACACAAAGCACATTTTCAGACAGAAAAAATTTCTCAATTTTCTAGAAAATTTGTAACGTTGCAATTCTTATATAGTGAAAATCGTTTAACACGAAACTGAGGGGACTAAAATATTTTTTTCGTATTAAAGGATATTACAAAAAAAAAAAAAACATATATTCAACAAAATTGAGTTTATTAGTGTACATTTTATTTATATACATGTGTATAAAAGACTTTCGTAATTTACTCTCTTTTTTTTAGTTATTGTTGATTATGTCGAGTTAGCAATATCGAAATTTCTAGATTTCCATTTTCTTTTTCTGTTTTCGATCATCAGCCTTAAGCCTATTTTAAGCGAAATAGAAGTTAGCTTTCCCCCTGAGCTCTTTGCCATTTGTGTGGTAAGAAAATTCTTCTAAAATCGAAACAAAAAAACGTGAACCAAACTCTGATTTTTACTCACACTGTGCTGCACTCGTCACCGAATTCCTAAGTCAACAGATGAGAGATGCGATGTTTTTGTGTGGCGGTTGTAGGGGTGGAAGGTGAAAGTAACTTTCATAAGCAAAATTGGCTTGTGTCACAGGTTATTTCGTAGGGTATTTCAAAGCCAAGTTAGCCTCCTTTCTACGAAACATGTGAAACCATCTCTTCATTTCACCCCCTCTTAAATCTCACCTGCGCGGCTGCTTTTTTTCGTATTTTGTTCATTTCCAGAATTTTCGTGTCAAGCGATTTTCGTTTCTTAAGAGAAAAAAATATATAGTAGTTTGTCGGGACCGTTGTATTGTTTCGTGTTAACCGATATTTCGTCTTAAGCGTTTCCGCGTTAAACGTATTTCACTGTATCTGTTTATAACATAGCTTTTTTAAAATTTTAAATGTTTCATACATAATTGTTCCTTTTAAGATGTAAAAGGGATAGCTCACTTACCATTATGGTATAAGAGAAAAATGGATCGAATAAAATACGCTGCTCTCTATCGGACAGCGAAGCCGGAATAAATATTAATATTGGAAGTATTTTTATGTATGGAAAAATATTCCAAATTCAGCTCCAATTCCCTAGCATAAGATGAAGACAGCCTTCAGGAAATACATACCATACAAGTTTTGCACAGAGAAGTTAAGTTTCAAACTTCATATGGACAAAAAAGAAAAAAAACCTTCGCAATTAAGGATAAAACATCGGAATTCAACATGCATTGATGAAAATAGTGAAATTAGAAAAGGAGTATTAATAGTAAAACATTTCTATACAGGCAAAAATCGGTTTTCCCCCTTATGTATTATCAAAGAGAGTTCCCTCCCCCCTCCCGGAAACTTTTAGTACGAAATTTTTCATTCGAGCATTTTAACATTAAAGGTTGCATAACGGATTTATTTTTGACATTTCAACTGTATGGTCGAAATGCATCCTCAAGATTGCTTTAATCCTTATCTATATTTAACCTCTCTTTGTTACACACCATATTTATAATTTTTTTTTTATATATCATTAAGAACTTCGATTATAAAAGAGGTTGTGTTATAAAATTTAGTTCTTATTGCTGCTAACAGAATTAATTGCCTTCAGAATTCCGTATCATTTGACAAAAAAAAAGATTTTTAAATAAATTCAAAGGTTCTACAATATATTATACAATTTCAAGAATACGCAATTTTTTAAAATTAAAAACACACAGTTCGATAATAATAAAAACTAACTTATATTGAAGGAATAAAAAAACGCTAAAAATTTCTTTCATATTACTTGGTGTATTTTCTTTAAACTATCATAATGGTTAGAAACATTAAGCGAGCTTCATAGTTTAATCAGCCTCAAACAATAATTATCACAACATGCATGCGAAGTCAGAACCTTTTTTTGGTACTTCAGCCTAACTGTTGTATTTATTAATAAATTATACAGTTTCGAGATTCAAATGAGAGGACTTACCGCAAGCATCATACAACGAATAACAACTACCGCAGGAACGAATGTATCTTGGTTTCAACATACAAAAAGTGACACAGATACATAAATTACAGCAGCGTTTGTCATATCAATTATACTTTAATAACATATTAATAAACGTGAGTGAAAGATTTTATGAATGGTAGGGGAGAAATAAGTCCCCCACTCATAAAAACACGAAATAATTCTAAAATTTTATACTGAACGAAAAAATGTAACTAAATATTTAAAAAAATTAAATAATTTAAAACTGCGAGTAAAAAACGGTTGAGAAGACTAGAACCAGATTCACACACACACAAAAAACTTTTATTTTATTCTATTACTTCCAAATATTCAATGAAAAAAGTATGAAATATTTTTTAAAAGATAGATCATGGAAAGTTTTAGTAGATATATTCAAACTTTAATATGAAACCATCTATTACTATATTAAATTAATAAAGCAAAATTTTTATTTTGTGTACATAATCAAATGACGTTTATTCGACTTGCTAGACCCTGCTTATAAATAGTATCGAGTATCACGCAAATCAACGAAATATGTCGCGTACTTCGTATTGAACAAGAATTCGAAGAATGATCCTTACATTATAACTTATTACAGCAATTCAGCACCGCAACAATTAACCATGATCTACGTCGTATGCAACTGGAGTAACACAAACTGTACGGAATTCGCACGTCATAATCCCAAATTAATCTCAATCTTTACTGTCTAGTTTTTGTTTTTGGAACTTATAAGGCATTGCGCAGTAGATACGCGCGCGTTCACATACAGGTCTAACACATCAGAGGAAGATCTTGACTATTTTAAGAACGACGGCCATGTGATAAATAAATGCCTTGACTTCTTTTAAATGATATCTGCAAGTCAGTGTTTATATTCATCTTACGGTACATTCTAGAGTTCAATTATACTCGGCCGTTTCTTGTGGTTGCATTAAAATTCAGTTAATCACTCGAATCTGCTTTCTGTACTTGAACTTGCGTGTAGAAATACTGAAAATGGGGCAACTCAAATTTCAACAATGCAAAACAATATTACTTAATGTTAACACATCTCAGTGAAAAGGGAAATACGTATAAATAAGTTATAAAGATAAGTCACGATTTAAACGTATAGTTTACAGAATTAATTTAACTGCTAAGCTGTTATTCTACACAAAATCTGTCCCAAGATAAAAAGAAATATGGAGAGCTTAGTTGCAGAGCCAAACTAAAAATAAAATATTCATTTTTACGTATATCTCCCTAATACGATTTCAATCTTATAAGCTATTTTTTTACATAAAATTTTTTAAAAAATTATAAAAATCACTCAACTTTTAAAACAAGAACTCGTCGAAATTATGTTTGATAGAAAGTTTACTGGATTAACATTGCTCATACATTTTAATTAAAACAAATAGTATTGCTTAAATGATTTATAGAGTTCGTAAATAAAAATTGTTTTGGCAGTGAAAACAATGGCATCGTATTTCACAATACACATAAACCAAAAATTGAAATCTCTTATTCGTCTTATCGAAACAATTAAAGATATTAAAAGAAATTTTCTTCCATGGCCGAAGTATACTTAGATCTTAATGAAATGATTAAATTTTCGGTGCACAAAATATTGAAACACAATTCGGAATGGTAAAAAAGCATTTTAATTCAAATCAGGTTATGTCAACATTACCACACTATCTTTCCAGGCTAGCCATCGTTCGGCACAGTTGTTTTTCCTGCACACATACACAAACTCACAAACAATTACACTAAATAATTAAAAGTAATCTCACTCACTTTCAACACCATTTTTTCACACCCTAATGATTCTTAAATTTTCACGCAATTTTATTATCATCATGTAAATTCTTAATTTTAACTTTTAATTTCATCTCTAACTAAAATTATTTTAAAGCAGCAAAGGGCTAAGGTAAAGCCGAACCAATGTTCACTCCCCATTTTTCCATGACAGGAGTTAAAGCTTCCCGGCGGGAAGCAGGCACTCCATCAACCATTCAACTTATACCACACTATCAAAGTTGAGATTTGGGAGATATGAAATTAAGCAAAGAATCAAAAGATAGTGTTGAGATAAAAATACGCGTTTAAATCTTCATAATTGTCGTTTTATGCTTTAATTAAAGATTTCAACTGCATCTTAAATTTAATCACGGAAATGAAAAACTAAAACTTGGCAAAAATGCATTCACTTATCCACTCTTTCAAATCTTTATCTTCACAAGATTTATAAATCAAATTATTATACCCGAAAACTTTGTATTCACTTATATTTGAAAGCAGACAACGCCATCATACAACACAAACAAGATATAAACAGACGTACCTACAATTGTTGCTTCCAACAGTTCTTATACAGCTTCTCAAAGGAAGCCCGATTTCATCCATAGCCGTTTTCTATGAAAGCCGAGTTTAAAATGACAAAAAATTGGTGGTCATGTCAACCCATCAACACTCTTATATACTTTGAACTTTTGAAAGATTTTTTTATGTCCTAGTACGCTAGAACTGTGCTATCTTTTTTCTCTCTTTCCTGTTGAAGGCAAAGCCTAGTTCTCCCTGCCTTGGCCTCTGGTGGGAATTGAGGGCGCATCCCCAACAAGGCCTCCTAACGATTCAGGACACATCCCCTTACGCACGATACTCATGAATGCACGAAAGACAAAGACACCGAATGTAGCACAAACTTTGATGATTTTTTATATTTCTTTCCCACAGAATCCAGTACTTTTATATCACCCCTTTTGAAATATAACGCACAACCCGTTTTTACCCACGTTGTTTCCTTTTAGAAAAGGGTTGAATTTTTTTTAACAGATGGAAGGGTGCAACGGATCGATTTTGTTCAGTTTCAACGGTCAATGCAACTGGATTTAGCAGTCTTTTTTTACTCTCAATATTTATCCTCAAAACTTTGATAAAAAGTAGTTGCGAATTTTACCAGGTCTTCGCGCACATGTGCTACTTAAAATTCAGGGGTATATGCATATTTTTTATAATGCTACCACAGTACCTCTGACCCATATGAATAAAGCCGTTAATAATATGTGCCCCCTACATGGATAAAACGTTAAACTTACAATGTAGGTCACTGTTTATGAATATTCAAAAATTAGGAAGACTTGCATGGGTTCGTTATAATATAAAGCAAAGTTACAGATGCAAAGCGCTCAGTCAATAAATAATAAATTAAGTTAAAATTAAATTAGTTTTAAGTTTTTAATAAAGGGTCTCATATGCACCTCCCACTTTTAGCATCAATTACACCAAAAAAAATCTTAAATTCTATTTTTCCCCCAATTTGGTTTGCCATCAAATAGTGTATATCCTGATTAAAATATTTCAGAGGTCCCATCAAAAACTTTTCAACATAAACATGATTATAATGTATAATTTTTTTTTATTTATCAATGGATTAGTATTTTAATGATTAAGAAGGTTTCGTGAAAATTCAAGCAACGTAGAGTTAGAAACCTAATAAAACCTCGACATTAAACAAGTTTCGTAAAATTTTAAGTATTTTCTTACGCAACAAAGAACAGAAACAAATCTTTTTTCACAATAACGTGTATGTATATGAAACGACAAATTTTAAATATTGAATAGTAAATATTTGTTTGATTCAATGTTTCCAACAGTTTTTATAATCTTTTCCTAATGAATTTTAAGGCATGATGATTTTATGCAAAACATTGTTTTCGGAAGAAATTGGATACATATAAACCTTTTCATTTGTTGGAGAAATTCCTTTTAATAGATAACATTGGATATTATTCATTTGAAATTTTTTAAAGAAATATATATATATATTTTAACATCTATAATAGGGGTGGCGAACCTTTATGGATCAACGTGCATTTTTTCTGAAGAAATTAATAATGACGTATAGACGTGCCGTGAAATAATTTCGACCAGTGATTATTGGGAAAATAATAAAAATAAATGCGAATAACACAGAACTCTATTTACTACGAAAAAATACTTTTGTGTACTGTATAGCTATAAATGTTTTAGTAATTCAAATTAAAGTAACATTAGTGTGACTTCTATTGTTGCAGATAGGATGGCAAATAACTTATATTAGAATTATAAGGTGTTGCTTTTTGTTGAATCCATGCTGAATTTGAGTCATCTGCCAAACGGTCTCTCAGCAACTAATTACTTTTGCTGTGGTTCACTTTTTTGACAAGAGAGTTAGTGATTTGTTTCAAAATACTGTTATATAGACGATGTTCTGTATACCACACTTTTCCAGAATATAAAACACATACTACTTTGTCGCCTTTACTAATAATGCCATGTTTCTCTGTTAAACATACTAACTTGCACTTTTCGTTCTTTTGCTGAACTAGCCATGTTAAATAACAGTTAAAAAGCGTAAATATAACACAGATAAACTTTAAAATACAGTTGTGTCATTGAAATTGACTATGCTATGCGTAGACAAACTTTACATCATAAGCAATTGTTGTCTACAACGCAACTAAGGCAAGACAATAATAAATAAGTGTGCTCCCCGATCACTCACGTTTATTCGTAATACTTTATTGTGAACTTTGAAAAATAAAATGCAAATCATTTTAATCACTAACGTGCCAAAAATATTGCGTTGCGTGCCATCAATGGCACGCGTGCCACTGGTTCGCCCCATCCCTGGTCTATAATATAAAATTCAACTGGTCATTATTTTCACAAGGAATTTGATCGAGCCTTTAAAAAAGACAGCTTTATGCATATGTCACAAAAGCGGATTTCGAGAGGAAATAAAACGACAAAGATATGCTTAACTACCACAAAACAATCAATAAACTCAAACATATTTTGTACTAAACGTATTATTACATTATTTTAAATAGAAGAGAAGAGAAAGTGAATAGAGATAAACCTCTTGGACTCTCTTTCTTGAATAGTCTTCTTTAAGTAAACACTTTATCCGCGAAAAACATGTTAAGAAAGAATGTAATGAAAGAATATAAATTCAAAACACAATTAATGAATCTAAACCTCTAAATCAATATTTTAAAGACGCACACTAAATAACTATTTTTATTTAGTCCATAGAATCCATTATTTAGAATTATTTTCATTAAATTTACTCTTTCAATACTTAAATTCGAGCGAATCGAATATACTACATAAAAAAATGCCTCATCTGGAGAGAGAGAAGAAAGGGGATGTGGAGTGAGCAAGTTCAATAACCTCTTTAACACTTTTTTTTCTCTATTAGACCAAAAAATTGAAATCTTTCCAAAACCGATATATATATACCTTTACAGATTAAAAAAACGATTTCACTTTCTAGGTTATAGCTCTTCAAGTCAGTATTAAATCAACTAAATAGATTATTTTATTAAGTAATCACAAAAATTTTTTGGTACCAAGGATTAACATCTTCAATATCACAAATGCATTTTTATAGTATGAAAATTTTAATTAACTTTTAAACTCTTCTATATCCAAAAGGTTAAATCCCAGATGTCTTAATTTTATTTATCTTATTTAATTGAACTAAAGCATAAAGTTACTTGAGTAATACGAAAGTCTTTTGACCAGGTAATAGATTATTAATATGGTGTTGGTAACTGTGATGTAAGTTTTCTTAATCCGTCATCGAAGTCCATAGGCTACATTTAGAAATATTAAAAATTTCAGGGACTTTAATGTAGCTTTTAATTAAACAAGTTCTATATCTTTCTTCTCACACCTTTTTAAAACGTAATTCACATATTCATTTTTCAAAATCAATTCTGGGGACATTAATTTGGACGCCTATCATATTCTAAACACGGCTAGTTAGAGAAAAGTTTGAAGAACTTGATTGCTAGTTTTCACAAGAAAAATAATTTCCCCGTGCGAATGTAACACTCACGAACTCTCTTTATAATAGTACTATTTTTAAAAAAGTTTTGCCCTTTTCTTTTGTTTTGAGTAAATCTCCTGTAAATTTACATCGTAGTATACTAAGACTTTGATCCTACTTGTAATTAACCTTCTCAATTATTTACTTAAATATATTGTTACGTTATTTTTATTTCTCCTTTGGTATTTAGAATAAATTAGTATAGTTCATAGTTTAGTATTAATTAGGATATTAGTTAAAAGTTAAGCTGACAGTTTCAGGTCCTAATTTTTCAAGTACTGGGTTTTCTACGTTTAACACATTGCAAAAACAATATCTTGTGTTTGTAAATTTTATAGTTAAATCTTTAAGAATATATTCCAACATTAAAATTCAATGTCTTCAATGTAACACTCCCCCCCCCATAAACCTTATTGTTCTTTCAAAATATATCCTCACATTTATATCTTCTAGATTTTTAATGTAAAGCTTCATTTTTATCATATAGATTCATCACTAAGTTCCTTTTCTGGTTTTCGATAAAATCTACCAGAAGACCGACTTCATATGTCCTAAGCCTTGTTGGGTGAACTTGGTTGCTCTTGGGCAAGTTAGTCAATAAAAGACAAATGGTCTCAGGAGGATAGAGGGCCATAAACGATGCCTTGTTACCATGGAAGATTGCAAAATAATCAAAAGTAATGAATAATATGCCTTAGGAAAACCAAGTTAGCTTGCAATCATTGATCCTACCACCTTCACACACGCATAAGATTCATTTTTTTATTATATATATAGTCTCATCATCTGCTGCAAGACTAAAGCGAGACTCGTTACTAAACACTACACCAGGGGTGGCGAACCTTTATGGATCAACGAGCCATAAGTGTTTAATGAGGTATAGACGTGCCGTCAAATAAATTTGACTAGTGATTATTGGGAAAATAATAAAACTAAATACTAACAACTCAAAACTTATTATTTACTACGAAAAAATACCTTTTGCACTGTATATAACTAAGAGACAATAACAAACAAGTGTGCTCCCCTCCGCCCTGCGACCGATCACTTGCGTTTGTTCGAAATATTTCATAGTGAATTTTATAATTTTGAAATAAAATGCAAACCATTTTCATCGCCAGTGAGCCCAAAATATTGTGTAGCGTGCCACTGGTTCGCCATCCCTGCACTATACAATTCTAATAGTAACCAAGCTGATCTTGCATGATTCCTGTCGGTGTCGTGAGGCGGAAAAGTAGATTTCTACAAGAGCCAACACAAGCGTAACCTTGCTTGAGTCAAGTGCTATGTGATGACAGATATTACAGGCAATATGGAAAAAGCTATAACACATATTGCACGGCGGACAGACAATAATGCCTTTTGCAAGATTCAGCTCTAATTTAGTGCCGCACTCGAACACCCTATCCCCCTTCAAAGCTTTCATCATACTAAGTGCGTACCTTTCAACAACCACCAATGTTAGCTGTATCTCTACAGCCTGCATGCTTCATGTTTTCATACATATTCTTTTAGTTCAAAATCGCCCAATTTGCACACGATTTTGAGGTCATACGGAATAATAGGAAAAGATTCAGAAAACTAACGACGAAAAATATATTAAAATGTCTCACTAGTGATAGATGTTTTATAGCACAGTTGTGAAGTAAAGAAACAAGCATACAAGAATATTAAGAGTATCATATATTTAGGGCACGGGGTGGGCAACTATTTTAACTCGAGGGTCACTTTGCGGAAACGGAGAGTAGCGGAGGGCAGCACCTTTTTAAAATGATTGCATTCATTAGTTGACATTGCATCTCATAAAAGGTATACATTGTGCCATAAAAATCAATAAATATGAGCTAAATAAAATAGTGGAAGTTTTATTCAATTTATTTACTGTGCTAATTTCGGTCAGTTACGGCTGCAAGTCATATTTAATTTTATCATTAGTTTAAAGAAACAAATGTGCCCTATCACACTTTTCTAGCAATTTATTTTATTAAGAGTGAGATTTAAAAAAAATAATTTTTCTCACAAATATATGTTGATCAAATATGAAGAACATTTTCTGTCTAATTGGTTTTCTGCTTGTCTTGGCGGGCCGCTAGTTGCCCACCTTTGGTTTAAGAGATGCTTTTAGCTTGCAAATTAACAGTTGAGATATTCCATTGACTGAATAAAAATATATATAAAAATAATTATAAATCATGAAAAATACATTTTATTTACAATCATGCGTTAAATAACAAACATAGCGTTTATTTCTCCAGCCTAACAACATCGAGTAAACCCAAGACAAGGTCAAAGAATCAGAGTTAATTATTAAGAGCTTTTCTCTTAACGGGTCCGCATTAAAGTCATTTCTTAATCACAAAAGTGGATTTTCTTTCCCCAATTCATAAGGTTCTCACAATAAGTACAACTAGAAGCTGCAAATTCTCTGCTCAAAACCGAAGAAAACGAGTGGCACTATAGCGCTTCAAACAAAAATGCAATTTTTCTTGACTAGGACAAAAAAAACTCTTCCGTAATTATTTCTTAAAAGAAAGTAAAGTCTTGAATTTTCATGGACCGGTCTCACAAAAGTTTAATCATTCCAAAATAATAACAATTCGCAAGTACAATCTAGTATATTATGTTACATTTCCAATTCTGGACAATATGAAGATTTCTGTGTAGGGCAATATTCATCCTTCACAATAAGTCCCCTTTTTCAATCTATTCTTTTTTTATTTCCAAAAATGAAAAGAAAGTTTCATCCTCAAAGCAGTCTAACAAATATTTTAACCAAAAGGCAAATTTTAACATAAAAAAATACTAATACTATAATTTAAGTTTTATTTTGCACTCACAGTGTGTAACTAGATTAAGCTTCAATTATATCCAGAAGAATTATTTATAAAAAATTTTATTCGAATTTATGACATTTAACATATACCTACAATTTTCTGCACTTTAAAATTCTTATGTAACAGGTTTTGATTTTTACAATCAAAATTTATCTCAGATAAAATAAAGAAATTCCAAGACAAAGCAAAAAAATATTAGTATTGCATTAGTAGATAAAAAAAAAATGAAAAAAAAAAAGCCATAGCTAACCTTTGAAATAATACATTTTAATAATTTAGTTTATAAATCAAATGCTTGGATTTATACAAAGCACTTAAAAAGAAACTTCACGGGAAAAAATTGATTTATATAACCTATATATATTTAGCACACCAACAACCTTAAGAGATAGTATTAAAGACAACATCTAATAAAGGGGAAAAAGCGTCTTATGACAAGGAAAAACACATTTCTCTAGTTTTACCTCATTATTTTGTAATAAATGAACTATACTGTTATCACATCTTTAACTGTTTCTAGCAACCACAAATGTTAAAAATGTTAATGTTAAAAAATTAAATAATCATTGCATGGATAACTTCTTATTTATTTTCAACATTAAAATTTGCTATTTAAACCCAACGTAAAAAATCTCATCACTTTCATCTTTTTCTTAAATTGTATGTATTTCTCTGGGAAAAATAGAATGGAATCATGCAGGAAAATGTCACACACATTTTTGGGGATTTTACCACCTTCACTTTTTAAAATATCTCAATACATATTTATATATTCTTGATTTCCTTACTTTTCACAATTAAATTTGATTCAAATAATCTTTTATCATAAACAATTAAATATGTTTTAATACCAATAGAATGTATAAGAAATAGTTGATTGGCTGTAAAAATCAAATAAAATTTTATCAGTGAGCACAAAATAATACTTTTAATTCTTTTATGATGAATTGGATGCATTTCATGTTCTGAACATAAATATTGCTATTTTAAACAAAACATTAACTAATGCCATAACAAGAGAAACTGATTTAATGTAATACATTTCAGATTTATCTCCACTTTTATTAAATTATTCAGCAAAAAAAATCCGAAAGATAGGAAAACATACAAGCTTATACTTACATTACTAAAGATGAAATTATTGTAATCAATAATGATTTCAAGAGAAAAAAAAATCAGAACTTTTTTCAGTAAAAAAGAATAAAACTTCAAAATGAGCATTTCAAAATTATGATTTAAAAAAGATGTTTTAAAAATGAAACAAGAAAATTACAATATGCAGTACTATACAATAAATATATACAGTACTCAATAAAATAAATCCATATAAAAGAAAGAACAAACAAAAATATGTTTTAAAAAGCAGTTTAAACAGCTTTGTCAAAGAGAAAATGTTATTGGCACGATGCAACAATTCAAGTCATGTTTATAAATGATAATTCTGGTACACTTTTCAACCTCTTGTATCAGATTAACCATTTTGATTAGATTACTTCAGCTCAATACATAAACATTAAATATACAATATATGGAAACATAATCAGTTTGAGTTCTATTTTCTATATATATATATATATATATAATTACATATTCCTTTACAAATGAGAAATTATGTTCATACTCATTAATCATGTTCATATAAGATTAAATTTGGTCTAGGACTGTCAAGTATGTTTGGGGGAAAAACTTTAGTAAGTAATTGACCTTTATATATAATATATTTTGGTTTTTCTAAGTTTACAAATGAGAAAATGTTATTTTATAAAGCATTTCTATAAAAATCTAATTTCTGAGTCAGTAAGTATTTTGAATAACAAGTCAAGTCATAATCTTATTACAGTACATTTTGGCATTTCTAAGTAAGTGGTTTTGACTGCATTATTAAAAAATATTAGAAACAAACTGAGCAGTAATTATTTTAATATTAATGAATTTTGAAGGACATCTACATGTTTTTGCAGTAAGGACTGCAAAAAAAATATTAAGGGGCCCTATAATGATAAAGGCCCTAATAAAGAAATCAATGTTAAGGGGCCCCCAACAAGACTAGTATTTCAGTGACTAAAGCCCTCGACTGTAAAGGATGACTGGAAAGTTAATGTAATGATGGGATATTTGTTAAAATATATACGATATTGGTTTCAAAAGTTTTTTAATTTCCATATCCAACGCTCACCAAAATTAATATGTCAGCATGCATACTTTAGAAATTGTCTCTATATTTTAGAACTATGAAACTGCAAGTTAAAAAAATGAAAAATTTATTATATATATATATACAATATACACACATACAGTAAAAACTCATTGATCAGGAATTATAAGAACCCTAAATCATCTAGATTAATTAAAGTTTGGATTAAGTAGAGTAATTTAAAAATGAACCAAAGTGCATACTAAATATTTTGTACCGTAAAAAGAACATGTACTTAGAAATAAAGCAAAGCAAAATGGTACATAATTGTACAAGAGAGAATTCAAATCAATGCAAAGCTTACATGATACATATTAAGTTGAAAACATTACTTAAAATGATGGCTTAATTAATTATTATGATTGTTTTTTAAAAAAACGGCCATCCAGATTAAGTTTACGTCCAGTTTTACAATGTCTAGATTAATGACTATTTTACCACATTATATATAGATATGTATGTATATATATGTGTGTGTATATATATATATATATACACACACATACAATGGCACAATGATGAATATAATGGCCCCCTACAAAGTCAGGTTTGGGGCCCCAAGCTGAATCTTACAAAGGGCATCAGTCAGGCTATGGGCCCCATGAACGGGGTTGCAGGGGTGTACATTACACCATTTTATGTATGTGTATATATATTAATAAGAGTTAAGAATTATTTTATCTAATATATATATATATAATGTTAACTTTAAATTATTCTTTTAAATATATTTTGGTCTTGCGTTATACATAAAGTTCTTTTTAGATTTGAATTGTAAAAAAGTGATACAAGTATCACTATTTAAGAAATATTGTAATTACTGATTATAATTTCTCTCATTTCCTTAACTATTAGTTTCAATAGGCTACCATAAAATGTCTACAGTTTTAAAAAATTATAAAAATTTCACATTCTTAAAATTTAAAAAATTGTGGAATAATTTCGAAAATTTAGACTTTAGTAATTGACTTTTGCTAACTTTCTTAAAAAATAACAGAACAAATATATTAATATAGTTAAAGAGAATACTTTAATTATTCTTTATATTCATTAAACAGATTACAAATTCTAATATAAGATCACAAGTAAAACACATAGCTTATTCAATTGAATAATCAAATTATACTAAGACAACATTTCTTTGGAAAAAATGAAAAACACAGATTTATAGCAGTTTAAAATATTAGTACTACAGAAGCATCTAAGTATTTTTCTAAAAAAAATGTTCATTATGAAACCTTTCTTTTAAGAATAGCCTCAAATATAAATTATTTAAGACTGCTTTTGTCTGAATTAGGCTCATTTCTCAAAAAAGAAAATTTTGTAATACAAGTTGCTTTGATTGTCACACACAAACTTCCTTATTATATATAACAAGCATAAAATTTAGAGCCACTGAACTTTAACCCACTCAGGACCATGATTACATATATGTGATCATGGTCCAACAATGCCTCATGTGTCAAAATTGGTGCAAAACGTGTCTTGCTCTTCACTAGTTATTACCGAAATGTGCAAGAAGAAAAATTAATCACATGCAGAAAATAAACTTTGTTATATCCAGGGTGTAACTGTGACTTTTTTTTATTACATCTATACTGCAAAAAAAAATCCTAATTTATTTTCATATTTTTCTAGCTGGTCCGGAACAGGTTAAATACAGAGTTCCATTTGCTATCATAATTAAAAGAGACTAAATACATTTATATAAGATATTTATCCAAAGAAAAATTTGTATATTAAATTATAAAACATGCTACTAATCAATAATATGTTACAGTTAAAATGTGAGAAAATGAAGCTTTTTTTCTAATTGAAAAATTGCTCATAGTGTATACCCTATTATTTTAAATTAAACAACAATGATGTAATCCATACAAAAAATATATATGATGCAAAACAGAATAAATTCATGGAGTAAGAAAGCAAAATCACATTACTTCAACAAAACAATAAAGTCAATTCATTTCCAATAACAGCTTTAAAAAGTTACTAAAAAAATCTCGATAGTCACTAAAA
Organism: Trichonephila inaurata madagascariensis; assembly: GCA_019973955.1. NCBI lineage: Eukaryota > Metazoa > Arthropoda > Arachnida > Araneae > Nephilidae > Trichonephila > Trichonephila inaurata. Next base: position 34,776 of record BMAV01009921.1, read on the forward strand.
TTTAGAAGAAAATTTTAATTATTTTTTTAACTCTTCATATACAGATCTACATGACAAATATAGCAGTTAAAAACTATAGCAGATGACACTTCAAGAAGTACAGCTGAACCAAATTGTATTTTAGGGTACTTGGGTACCATATGAATATTGATGAAATGAATGACATCTGCCAAACAAAGGTCAATCTTTTTGTCGGTCAAAATCCTTCACAGTAGTAAAAAATAACAATTAATGCATTATTTTTTTATTAAGTCTCACCATTTGGCATTAAATTAAAAATGATTCAGCTTTAAGAATGATTAATGTTCATAAATACATAGTAACTTAAGTACCTTACACAACTAAAACTTACTTGCTGAAACATGCAGCATATTAACGTAAAATCCCCCATATAACGCACACTTTTAACACAAAAAATAAGTTCAAAGTTTATGGGTGCACATTATATGCCCCATATAAAAACAAGACCTTTAAAAATAAAAAATAATATAAAAAGAAGATAATCATAGAAAAAAATGAGATTTCTACATATATCGAAAAATGATGATTTAAAAATAACAACATTCCTTATGAACTTAAAGGGTTGTTCTAGAAGCATACTATTTTTTTTACAGAGGCTTGAAATAATACCATGAATAAAGGACTTCAAAACCTAAGAGCATTTCATGCCTACATTTCAGGTTTCTTTGCAAAAAAGAGATGCACGTTATACAGCGACTGTACCAAAAAATTCAAAATTGCAGCTTGAAAATATAGGTGCACGTTACACGGCGGTGCTGTTATGCGCAGGATTTTACAGTATTTAAAAAGTGAATAAAAACAGATTTCCTCATTCCATTGTCAAAAAAACTTTAATATAAAGTTAAGTCAATTTCAATTCTTTATAAGTTTTAACTTAGGAATTTTTTTTTTAAATAACTTAAAAAAATACATGAAAAAAGTTACAAATATTAAGAGAAGTCTAGTTTTTTGCAAAAGAGGTTTCATAATAAACATATAATATTAAAGAATGTTCAATCACTGTACATAAAAATTAATAGAAAATTATGATAAATTACTATAAACTTAATCATAAAAAATAGTTTAGTTACATAAACTTTAATGAGAGGAATCAATTTGGTACTTTTGCATAGAATGCATTGCATTTAATTTTGTATGTCTAAGTATTAAGTAATTGTCCTTCAGATGGCATTAAATATATCTTTTTCAATTGTAGCCTGTCTTTTCCTCTAGATAAAAAGTTAACGTAAATTTAAGATCTTTAGCAACTAAATCATGGACATGCGATTAATAAAAAGGTACCAAAAAATATGTGTTAAACGGCTAAATTTACTAAAAAAATTTTAATCAAGTACATATTTACCTCATTCAAAACTAACCAGATTACATCACTAAACACACATAATTATTTATATCGAGTTTCCCAATAATGCAAAAATATCTTACTGTAGAAAAATCTTAAAATAGATATTGTTAATGCCAATATAATCAACATTCCTTCTGGAATACACATACAGGAATTAAACTCCTTTTAAGAAAAAAAAATTAAAAATTACTGAAATATTTATTAGATAAAATACTGACTAGAGTAAAATCACAGTAGAATTTAAATTTTGGTTAAAATTTGTTTGATTATATTGACACTCTTTAAATAGAATGTAAAATAATTAATATAACAAAAATTCAGAAAGCTTATTAGTATGCATGCTGGTGTTGAAAAAAATTTCATCAACAGAAAGCAAAAGTTTGATTAAAAGCAAAAATTTATCTTCTGTAACACTTTTAATAACAAATTTAAGTTTCAATATATTGATTCACACAGAGATACATTAACACGGATTAAAGCAATAAAATAATATGTATTTTCCACCAGACAGAATAAAAGCAAATATTGGCTTCAGATAAAAACAAATAACTTTAAGATTTTTGTTTTATAGTATAATATTAAGCTAACAAATGGATTCTTAAGGTAATACTATTTGTATATTTTAATAATTCCCACTGACACAAATCAAGTAATTAATAAAAAACTGTATGCTAAAATTAATAACATTACTACAACTAAAGAAATATCTGTTTCTGACATTTAAAGCTAAATTAAAAATTTATGCAATCAAAAGCGAATATGAAAAAATTTGTTTAACAATATAATAACATCTCAGGATGCATATGAGAAGATTCAATAATATGATTAGCTATATTACACTGTCACATAATTAGCATTAAAGCGAAGAATGCTATTTGTAATATTACAAATATTATAGATTAGGTTTGTTACATAAAAGTGCTACTTGTCCCTAGATACAATAGAAAATAAGGAATCCTTCATTTTAGTTAAAAAATGAATTTTTGTACTAGATCATTAAAATTCAACAAATCAACCATTACGAAATCAGCTTTAAGCAATTTATGTGTCTCACTTTCTTCAGCAATATCAGTCATGTTTTATATCTTACATTAAAATGTAATTTCTATACTTGAAATATATTTCTTGTTTAGCATTTCTTAATATAACTCAGATATTATGATTTTGTTTCTATAATATTGGGTAATTGTTTCATATTTAGCTATTCAATCTGCCCTACATTTTATATATAATCGGCGCCGCCACATATAATCAAAACATTTTGAGTCCATTCGCAATGAATCCAGACATCTGTAAAACGTACTCTTGTATTCTGTAAACATTCTATATATATAAAATATCTCTCAATACAAAAATTAAAATTGTTTATCTTTCAAAACAAAGGGTAAACCCCAGTTGTAGTTCAAAAATATAAATTTAATATGCATTTCAAAAATATTCATAATCAATATTTCAAATAATAAAAATCCAAAACAACTGGAGTGTGGATAAGCGCGCAAATTTTGTTTTATAATCGTACGCTAAAAAGCTGAAATAAGAGCCATTTAAACCAAAAACAAAGGTTGATTCCTATTCTACTATGATTTGTCAACAATACCTATTGCTGCCACCCATTAAATAAATTAATGAATTATAATCCTATATTTCAATTCATGAGGTAAAACGTGGCTAAAGAAAACAAAAACAACAATAAGAACTAGTTATCACTATAAAGAGCATGAAATAAAAACTTACTTAATAATGTGTTGACTAAACAGCAACCATTGAAGAAACTAATTTTAAACAAAATCCATGGCATTAGCTTCAAAATCACTAGTACGTCATTAAGAAAAGACTTGATCATACAATTTTCTGAATGATTCACAAGACACCGCGCAACAACACCTACAAATAATCAACGACACTGAACGGCAATCCACAGCGATAGCATCTTGGGAAAGTGGAGGAAGCGGCATTTTCTGTAAAATTCACACACAATCAACGTCGCAGATCACGACATCAACACAAAGAATCATACTAAAAATTTCATGCAACAAATGTATCTGAGCCGTAGAATTGAGTATGTTACACGAAAGTACTTATCTGACTATGCGCTTCTGGTTAACATAGTCGCCAAAACGTACGACTTCGAAATCAATCATTTACGCACATATCGGAGTGTAAACAACCAACGACGCTCATTGGCTGCGCTACAACGGTCGATCCCATTCACTAGACCTACTCCACCGTAGGGATGACAGCAATAGTTTTAGAGATGCGCTGGAGAAAAAATACTCGTAGGTTCGCGTATGGTAGAGGATTTCGGAGTAGGAATAGTTGCAAATACATTTTTCCATTTCCAAAACGAAAACTTTTCTCATCTTGTTGCTAATTATTTCCGACAATAACTTCTCATATAAAAAGCTTTTAAAAGAGTTATATGAATATTTCCTAAAATTAGTATTTTTTGTTTATAAACTCACGTTCCATTTTTATGAATGAATTTTTTACCAACATTTTCGTAATGAATGGTTCTTTACTGAATAGCGTAATTTTTCTATTGTTATTCAGTTTCATTCTGCATTATATAATGAAATGAAATTAATTTATTGTTTTGTTGTTGTTGTTATTCTTAATTAAGTATAATTTGGATTTTGAGGAAAAAAGGCCTTAATATATAATATATTATAAGAGAAAACAAAAAGATCAAAGATGAAAAAGCAAGCTAAAAAAAGCAACTACTTTTTATGATTACTTATTTGAAAACTTAAATTCTGCTGTTATAAATTATTCTGAAAATGGGATTTAATGAAATAAAATTTCAATCAAAGTGATATAAATTCTAGAAATTAAATTAAACGTGTAATATTAAAATTTAAAATGAGTTTAAAATTCATGAAATGTGTTTCTATAATATTAAACAAAATTAACAATATTTTAATTCTATATATATTTTTTATTCATTGTCCAATGCATTTTTAAACTTTAAAGCATTAAAAAAAAAGTCAGAATGCAGCATTTGAAAAACAAAAAGTAAACACTTATTGAGAAAAACAAGAACTCGTTGACAAACAAAATTGCGCTAAATTCTTACACAAAAATCCGTATGAAATGGAATTAACAGTAAAAATAAAGAAAAAGATTTTAATTTCTATGTAGGTTAAAAAATTTCAATAATTTTAAAGGAGATTTTTATGATAACTGTAACTGTGAATTTTACTTGTGTTAACTTTTATTGTAACTAAATCAAAGACTGTAAAGAAAATTTTTAAAAAAAAAAAAAGACATGTGAAAAATCTTTCCCAAAAAATTCTATTTAAAATAACCGAATAATCAAAAATGAACAAACAAACTTTTCCCTATTTAATATAATTGAAATAACGGAACCATATAACAAACGGAACCAAGCAGACTGCCCAATATTGCAAAACAAAACAACCATAGTATTTCAAATATCTATATTTTCCCGGGACAATATCAAGATATTAATAAACCCTTTTTTTAAAAAAAAATTGAAAAGCAATATCTCATCAAAAGAACAGCAGTCCGGGGCATGATAAAATTTCTCTCCAAACAATTAACCATCTCCCCATCAAAGCAATAAATCTTCTCCTGAATTCCTTTAATGAGCAGTCTTCAAGCCAAATTCAAAAGATTGGACTCACGCAATTATTCTACCTTTCATAAGAAGCCTCACAAAAAGTCCCAAGGAAGTTTCGTCATACCGTCCTATATCTCTTACTTCAGTAATTGCCAAATTATTAGAAAAGAATGATTCTGCATAGAATGTTAGATTTCAGTTTTTCAAAATAAAATTTTCATGTTAATCATCTTGGTTTTAACCTCATAGAAACAGCATTAATACATTACTTCCAATTACAACATGACATTATACTAGCTAGAGGAACGCAAAGGAATATTTTATTTTGATAGCATTGTTAGATATTAAAAACGCAGCATATGATTCAGTGTGGCCAAGTGGCCTTGTTTCTAAATTAAAAAAATTGGATACTCTGGTAGATTACTACGATGGATACAAAACTTCTTACACATCGAGAACAATACAAATTAAATGGAGGAACAATTTTTTCAAAATCATTAAAATATTGTACTGTACCCAAGAGGGCTCAATCTTAAAGTGCTTTCTATTTATGATTTATATGGCGAATATATTTGAAATTCAACACGGCAGCCATCTTTGGTTTACGCGGATGACATATTTTTATACAATGCTTGATTTACAAAAGTGGAATGGGAAACAATAAAGGCAAAATACAAGAATCTTTAAATAATATTTCAGTCTGTGAATTGTAAAAATGGAGGTTTTCCACCTCTCCAGAAAAAAGCAGCTTAATCAACTTTCCAGAAAAGAAAGCACAATACCTCCATTACTTAAAATAATACGACAAACCTATTCCCCGAAGTGAAGAAACTTAAAATCCTGGGTATAATCTTTAGAGCCCAAACTATCACCTGGAAATATCATATACATTACCTACGTTAGAAAGGATTCAAATATTTAAATGCCATTAAAGCGCTATCTTTACTCCGAAAATAGGAACAAGATCTGATCTATTAGAAAATATTATCGAAATGCCACAATCCGTTCTATCTTTGACTATGGAAGTCAACTTTTTTTCCTTTTCAGCAATACCAACAGACAAAAATTAGAACCAATTTATAATGCTGCCTTACGTTTAGCCTAGGTCTCAAAGAAACACCCCATTAGATTTATTAAGAGCAGAGTCTATGAATGGAAGTATTGTTATAATCGGCATAATTTCCTTTGCCAAAATTTACAAACTAAACAAATAGCATTAAAAGATTGGTCCCCGAACGCAGGTTATTTTTTGGGATATAAATAATATTTTTTATAAACATAGGGAAAAAAGAGAGATCAGTATTTTTTCAAGGCAATCAACCTGCTCCAGGAACTTTGTATATCTAAAATGGATATTCTCTTCAGTGGATCCCTCCTCCTCCAATCTATGAAAATCACAAAAATAAAAATCTATACTCATGAACTGCCATTTCAAAAGCAAGAGGATTTTTCCAGATGTCACAATACAAAATATGTTTAATGATTACATTCAATCAAACTTTAGTAACAATATCATAATGACAACAGATGGTTCAAAAATTCTAATCAAACGTCAGCCAGAATTTTAATCCCCAAGAAAAAAGTTCAACAAAATTTTATACTGAAAGAAATATTCCAATATTCACAGCTGAAGCTATAGCCACTTGGACTGCGCTAAAAATTGGGTTACTGAAGCAAGAAAACTATGTCATTCTGACGGACAGCTTATCAATTTCTGAGATTGTATCAAAATATTAATAGAAAATCAAAATACGATAATATTAGAATTTAAATTCAACTCTTCTTGAGTGCCTCCAAATAGCTCAGTAATGCTTTCATTTGGATTTATCACAAAGGAATAAAAATTAATGAAGAAGTTGATAAATTAGCTAAATCCGCTCCAGAACCATGGAATATTATTCATTTGGATTACTTGGGAAGACCTACATACATATTTCAAAAACAACACAAAAAATAAAAACGAAAATATGGAAAAAGCAAAAAACATAAAGTATATTTATATTTCTCATCTTGAAAAGTGGAATAGACAGGCAGCAAAAAATAAATACAGAAGTCTTAATCAATAAGTTGCGAGAGCTAAAAATTACCATTAAGTGATATTTATTTCCTTTTTAAACTAACAAATTCTCCTTTGTGTGCAGATTGTCAAGTACCAGAAACGAGAGTGAACACTTTTATAGTAAACTGTCAAATACAAATCACAGCGTGAAATTTTAAAAAAAAATTTTTATATCCAACACGAAGAATGGTCATATTCCTCAGCCATAAAATGTAAAACAATAAGAGCAAGTTCAAAAAAGTTGAATTCTTAACATCAACCAGATTCTAAAATTCTAATTAATAGATTTTCAATATTCCACTTTCTTCAATTTCAAATAAAACACAAGGCGAAAGTCAAATTTACTGTGATAAGACAGTGCAATCACTAACCGTACATTACAACTCAAGCTAAGATCTAATTCATAATACATCGGAGCATAAGGCCTTAGTCAAGTCTCCATTTTTACAGTGTTAACCACTGTACTGAACTGAACTGAACTACTGTAACTATATATGATTGCTTGTGTTGTTGCTGTTGTGAGATGACGTTGTCACCTCATGCTTAATAAAATGATTTAACGAAGAACTGTTTTAATCGCTTTTGATGAAATGTTCACAGAAAGAACATTCTGTAACCAACAAACATAACATGGTGTCAGGAGTTTTACTTGATTATATCAGTTGAGAAAAGATAATATCCACGCGCGCGCTATGCAAACCTTCCGACCCGCTGCTCCACTGCAATTTTTAAGCTGGGAAATGTGAAAGAAAAATGGCGAAAATGGAGGCAAGGAACTGGAGAATTATCTGCTGAAAGCGGCAAGAAAAGACGATCGAACAGATAAAAGTAAAATAGCAATCCTGTTGAACTTATTGGGCAGTGAAGAAATATACAACACCCTCAAGTTAGAATCGAAAGCGAATTTTTCGGTATTGTTAGTTCTTCAAAAGTTTGAAAATTATTGCTCACCACGACAGAATGTTGATGTCTCTCGTCTCAATATAGCAATTGAGACATATGTCACTCAGCTAAAGACTTTAGCATCCCACGTGCGAAGTTTCCAGAGCAGAAGCAGTTGATTCGAGACCGCATCGTCTTTGCGGAGTAAAGACAGTGGGTTACAATAGCGGCTCCTGCGAAAAATAACCTCAGTGTTGAAAAAGCGATTGAAATCGTCCGGAGCAGTTAGAAGCGAGCCGGGAACAAATCCGAAATATGAAGCACGATGCAGCCATAATAAACTTCGTGAAGGACAATCAAGAGCAAGCCTAAAACCCGATGCAACTGCAAAAGGTGTGGACGAAACACAAACCTCGAGAGTGTCCAGCGTTCAGGAAAATTTGTGCCAAGTGCAAAAGAAGAAAAAGCTCCATTTGCTGCTGAAATGTTTCAGAATACAAAGAACATTCATGAATGAACGTTCCTGAAAGAAAATGAACTGTGGTTTATATTGATTCTGTGAATGAAAATGAAACTAAATGTGCAATGAAAAATATTACAGACTCTAATTTTAGAATGTAGAAATGGTAAGTGAAACTACTTGGTATAAAAATATTTCATTAGATGTAAATAATAAGTGTTTTATGTTAATTTCAAACTGGATACTGGAGCTGAAGTAAATATTTTGCCACTGTATGTTTTGAGTATGTTTAAGTTAATCAAAACTTAGTAAAAACTAATATATCTCTAACTACATATGGTAATTTAATTTAAAGCCAAATGGTTCCCTTATAATTAATTGCTCTACTGATAAGCTCAAAAATGTTCCTTTGCCTTTCTATGTAGTAAATGTAAAATTAAACCAATATTAGGGTTAAGAGGTTGTAAGGAATTAAAACTTATTGAAAAAAATTGATGCTTGCTATTGAATGTAGTATAAGTAAAATATGAGTTAATTAAGCAATATAAAGATGTATTTACTGGGGTAGGGGAATTTCCTAAATGAACCACACACATATATCATTACTTTAAAGATAATGCTGTACCAGTAATTCACCCACCAAGACGATGATTTCCTCTGGCTTTGCAGCCAAAATTAAAAGTACTCTAGATAGATTAGAAAAAGAAGGAATAGTGTCAAAGTTAATAAGCCAACTGATTGGGTGCAAAAGTTTAGTCATTGTAAGAAACCAATGGAAATTTAAGATTATGTGTGTGTTTAGACCCTAGAGATCTCTTATATATAACAAAGTAATTAAAGAGAACATGTATCAAATTCCTTGTACAGATGATATAATTAATAGTAGATTAGAGGGCAAGAAAATATTTTCAGTTGTAGATTTGAAAGATGGTTTTGGCATGTACATAGATGAAGTTAGCTCTGAAATTTGTCCATTTAATACCTACACCTTTTGGAAGGTACAAATTCAACAAAATGCCATTTGGTATAGTTTCTGCACCTGAAGTATTTACAGAAGAGAAATCAAAAGCTTTTGGAGATATTGAGGGAGTGAATTTATTTTGATGACATTATTGTTGCAGGATGTGATGAGAGTTCACATGATACAATTATATCTAGAGTTCTTAAAAAGGACAGAATTGTTAGATATAAAGTTTAATCAGAATAGAAACTACAATATAGGGTGTCTGAGGTAAAATATGTAGGTCAAATTATATCTAAATCAGATAAAACCTGATCCTGAATCCCATAAAGCAATTGTTGAGATGCCAACACCAAAATCAAGAAAACTGAAGATAGAGGGGTGTTGGGCGATGAATTTTCTTTTCAAAATTTATACCCAATGTATCCTAAAGTTACTGCTCCATTAAGAGAAATCATTCATGAAAATGTAGGAATTTAATTGGAGAAAAGAACAAGAATTGTACTTTGTAAACATTAAAGAATTGTTAGCTAAAGCTCCAATTTTAAAAGAAGTTTTTAGTTAATGATGAAATAGTAATACAATGATAGTTCAAAAGATAAGGCTAGGATCTGTTTAATCCAAAAAGGTCAAACGGTATCATTTGTCTCACGCAGTTTAACAGTGAGAAAAATTATGGGTCGGAGAATAATTGTGGCAATTGTTTTCTCATTTGAAATACCATAATTTGTATATGGACATAAAGTTGTTGTACAAGTGACCATAAGCCCATAATGACAATTGTTAAAAGGAAACCTATGCATAAAATATCTTCTAGAATGCAAGAATGTTTTAAGGAAATAAATTAGTACCAGGTAATCAAATGTTTCTCGCTGATACTTTTCACGAGAGCATTTTCCTGTTAGTGAAACTGTGGGGATGATCCTGGAAATGCTAAATATTATTGCATACTATTTCAAAACATTTACCCATATAGGTAGAAAAGACGTGTACAATTTAAAAAGAAACTGAATTAGATCCAGAATTACAAATAGTTGTTAAATAATATATCAAAGAGGGTTGGCCTAAATCTTACAAAAATGTAGACAATAGTGTAAAACATAAAATTAAAGTAACATTTATATTCAAGAAGGGGTTGTTATTGCTTAATGAAAAACTAATTGTACCCCTTATAGTTTGAGAAAAGATATGCTACAACTAATTCATGAGGCTCACTTTGGGATAGAGAAATGCAAGAAAGAGGCTAGAGAAATAATGTATTGGCCAGGGATGAACTCTGACATAGAAACAGTGAGTATCACAATGTGTAATATGTGAAAATTTAAAAAGCTAATAGTAAGAGCCATTAAAAACCTCATACAGTTCCTATATAGACCCTTTGAAAAGATAGGAGTAGATATAATGGATTTGGGTAATACAAGTTATCTTCTTAGTTGTAATAGACTATTATTCAAAACGGATTGAAATTGCTGACCTTGTAATAAAGAGTGCAGATGAGGTAATAATTAAACTTAAAAAACAATTTTCTCTCTAGATTTGGTGTTCCAAATATTGTAGTATCAGATAATATACCATTTAATAGTTATATTTATAAAAGTTTGCAAATGATTGGGATTTTAATTATGCATTGTGATCCTCATTACTCCCAAGTAATGGAATGGTTGAAAGCAGTAGGAATTTCTAAAAGCATTATAGAAAAGTCAAGGAAGATAGACGAGATTATTTAGTAGGTTTAATGGAGTATAAAAGTACCCAATATCAGGTCTTGACCTATCTCAGCTCAAATGATGTTTTAATCGTAGATTAAAAGAAACAAAATTACCAATCTCGAATAAATTGTTAAATGCTGAATTATTTAATAACATTCGAGAAAAGTTAATATAAAGGCAAAATGTTCAAAAGATACATTATGATAAAACTGCTCATCTATTACTTGAACCGAGGCAGAAGATAATGTCAGAATACTAAATTTTAAAACAAAACTTACAGGAACCGGCTAAAATAGTTTCAAAACATAAATTAAATCCTAGGTCATATTTTGTTAAAAATCAGTCTGGCAATATTTTTAAGACGTAATAGAAACATAAGAAAATCAAACACCCTTTTAATATAGAAACAGATCCTAATGACATAAGTACTTTCCATTCTGATTCAGAAGTAATTGTAAATCCTCAAAATATACAGAACTGTAACGAGTCAGATTGGCAATGTACAAAGTAACCGTGTTTGTAAACCACCATCTTATTCAATGACTGTTATGTGATTAATAGCAAAAGGGGGATGTCATGATAACTGTAACTGTGTACTTGTGTTAACTGTGTATTGTAACTATATGATTGCTTGTGGTGTTGCTGTTGTGAGATGACGTTGTCACCTCATGCTTAATAAAATGATTTAACGAAGAACTGTTTGATCGCTTTTGGTGCAAATGTTCTGAAGAACATTCTGTATATAACCAACAAACATAACAGATTATACTATAATTAATATAAAAAAATTTCTTTAAAAAGCCAAATTAATTTTATGAATCAGATCGCAAAAACAAACGAAATCCCTCCATCTATACACCAGTTGTGTAGAGAGGCTGATGCACGCCAAACGTCGAGGCTCAAAATCCTCCCTCTGTCATGGTGTGGAAATTTGTAGAGGGCGTCACAGCTCAGATGACTTGACCTTGGTTCAAAATTACGAGATTCGTCATCAGTAGTCCTAGCTTTACTTCCCAGAACGACATAAATTAAAATCAACAAACCAATCACTAGTCCTGAGTAGGCCCCGTTTCAAAATGCCTTAGGAGCCCTTATTGGGGGACCTTTCACATTTTACGATCTTTTTATTACACGTGTTGGGGCCCCATAGCTTGGGGGCTCTGTATCATTGATGCGACGGTAACTACGCCCTGTAAACAATCTCCTCTCCCTTCTTTTTTGGCAAACAGTAATGCAGGTGGGCAATAAATAATAATGCCAACGTCTTTAACTTCTTAACCATCAAGTAACAATCGTTTAAACCTCTTAATCTCACTTGTATTCATTACACTTACACATAGATAGAAATACTCATTTGTGTGCCTCAGGGTTCATTCACAAAGCTAAGGTCACGCATTATATAATGTTAAAACCATTGGCGTAGCGTTGGGGAATTAAGAGAACAGCCCCCGGGTGGCATACGTAAAGGGGCGGCAGCAAGCTCCGCGATATTTAAATTCCAAAATCAGTTCTAACTCCAAATGCTGCCGCGTCGTCGACACAAGCCAAGCGGGACCGCGCTGGTGGATGCGTGAGTGAGTGAGTGGTGAATATTAACGTCGCACTGTTCAGCTACACGAGGGGCTTTTGGCGACGAGACCACGTAATTACGAACCATGGTCAGTGACGTGGACGACACCTGAGCTGGCACCCCCTCTCTAACTACCACACCACACACCAACGGGAGGGACATTTCAGCCTCTCGACAGATTTAACGTGCATCACGCTGCCCTACACGGCGGGTCTTTAGTGGTATTGGGCTCGAACTCATGACATGCCTGCCATGGTCGATACCTTAACCACTGGGCTACCGCAGCCCCGCGCTGGTGCGACAGAATTGTGCGCGTGACGCGGTGTGAGATCTGAAGCCAAAAGTCTCAAAATTTTAACGACTTTAGTATTTATTTCATTACAATTGTTATGCTCTGCGTACGCTTTATGTATGGGGCAATGGAAATTTTCCTGAAACGTAGAAATGACACCGTGTCAGACCTTGGCGTAAGTGGGTGGGGGTTTTGAACCAGTTGACTCCAAATTTTATGGCTTTACGGTGAATCTTTGGGCATATGGGCTGCAAGCAACCTTCCATCCATATCTGATAGTGACATATGACAGGGGTTGCGAATCTTTTGTGGGTCAACGTGCCATTTTTCCTAAAAATGCTTAATGAGGGTATAGACATGCCGTCAAATAATTTTGAATTGTGATTGTGGGAAAATAATAAAACTAAATACTATCAACTCAAAACTTATTATTTACTACGAAAAAATACCTTTTGTGCTGTATAGTTGTAAATGTTTTAGTTATGCATGTAATTCAAATTAAAGTAACATTAGTGTGATTTCTTCTGTTGCTGATTAGATGAAAAATAACTTACCGTAAAATCCGGCGTATAACGCGCACCTATACTTTCAAGCTAAATGTTTCAATTTTTAGGTATATTCGCCGTATAACGCGCACCCCCTTTTTAACGAAGAAATCTGAAGTATTAATATACATTGTTTTTATGTTTTGAAGTATTTTATTCGAGGTATTATCTCAGACTTGAAAAAATAGTTTACTTCTAGAATTACAACTGTTCTTGCTCATAAGGCAAGTCGTTTCTTTTAAATAAACAGTGTTTCGATACATCTAGAAGTAAATTTTTTATGCCCATCCTTTACTTTTATTTTTTAAGCTATCGTTTTTATACCCGGCGTATAACGCGCACCCTTAATTTTCGATCTTATTTTTTGTGTTCAAAGTGCGCGTTATACGCCGGATTTTGATATATAATGATTGTAAGATGTTACTTTTAACTTAAAATGCATGTTGAATTGAAGTCATCTGCCAAACAGTTTATAAGCGAGTTTTTTAATGCTATTCATCTCTCTGAAAATAATGACTCGCAGGCGTATTGGGTAGATGAAAATGTGGTTAAAATAGCATGAACAATTTCTTCAAATAGTTAAAATGTATCTGGAATCGAATTCCATGTGTTCAGAATTTTATTATTAGCATTTTTACTTATATTGCTTGACCAATCTTTCTGTTTCTATCAATTCCAACTTTCTCCTTTTTTCGAAAGCAAATTTTTTGAATCCGTATTAAATTAGACTAGAAATCAGTAGTTGCATTTCAAATTTTTTCAATCTCCTAACCAATCGGGTGAGACAAGTTCAGTTTATTAAATGGAAATCCATCGGGATACATAAAAACTTGGGTGTTTTCCTATATTCTTTGAACTGAGAAATTTCGCTGAAAATTGCACCTGATCACTCGCGTTTGTACGTAATACTTCATATTGAACTTTGTTATTTTGTATTAAAATGCAAACCGTTTTGAACGGTTGCGTGCCTAAAATATTGTGTCGCGTGGCACCAGTGACACGCGTGCCAGTAATTCGCCATCCCTGGACTGTGATGTGGTAGCGACACGAAAGAGGTGTTTCTCTGTCTATACGGTGTACTTCATGGATATAAATGTTATGGCTTTGAGTCTGGATGCCTGTCTTATATGTGTGCGTATAAACTGACCACTTGTAATGGCGATGGATGGGTTGACGAGAAGAGATATGAGGCGTGGGGAAATGCCTTTTATCTCTTCTCCCACGTACATAAGAACGCCTGGTGTACAGAAACACAAAGTCGTAAAATTTAACGAACATTTCTAAACGGTGAAAAGTTTTGCGCTTTTGGATGGCATATTTTTCCATCAGAAAGCTTCACTGTTTTGCTTCTGTTGTCGTTTATTCGAAAGCATACCATTTCATCCTAACGCGCCGACATTTTACTCCACCGACGGATTTAATACTTGGTGGAAACTGAATCTAATGTTGCCAATCATGAACCAAAGTGCTCAACATAACGAAAATTTTTGCAAATGGAAGGAGTTAGAAAAGAGACTTCGGAAAGGACAAACAATTGATTAAAAAGAACAAAAACTATTGGCAAAGGAAACTAAAAAATGGCATGAAGTTCTTACAAGAATGTTGGATATTGTACAATTTCTGGCAAAACAAAATTCGGCGTTGCGTGACCACAGGGAAGATGACACTAGTACTAATAGAGGCAACTTTTTAGAATTGGTATATTTTCTGGCAAAGTACGATCCTGTTCTCAGAGAGCATTCAGTAAGGATAAAAATGGGCCAAAACAGTTCTCTCACTTATATGGCACCTCAATTTCAAAATAAGTTTATAGAAATTTTTAGAAACAAAGTTCGCCAAGCAATTATAGCTCGTGTCCAAAAGGCTAAATATTATTCCAGGATTTTTGACAGCATTCCGGATACTTCCCACAAAGATCAAATAAGCCAAGTAGTAAGATATGTGTTGATTGAAAACCAGAAAGTTAGAGTAGATGAATCTTTTATAGATTTCCTTGAAACAAAAAACAAAACTGCGGAAGGTATAAGTGACATAATAGTAAGCAAACTTAAGGCTGATGGGCTCGACATTATCAACTGTAGAGAGTAAGCTTACGATAATGCTGCTACTATGGCCTCACAGGTGTGCAACAGCGAATAAGATATCAATACTAATGCCGGGTACATTTCCTTGTTCAAACCCATTCGCTAAACCCCTAGTTTTGCGTACATCAGGGGCAGCTCTAGGGCTGGACAATCCAAAACCCCTGCCCGGGCGGCAAATTCCAAGGTCGGCATTTGAATCGAAGTGGAATTTAAAAAATCCTTTTTTTTTTTTGCTACAAAAAATTTGGTATATTTTCTAAAATATTATTGGGCGTATCTTACTTCTGGCTGTACTCTATATATTTAATGTCAGTTTTCTTTTATGTTGAAACTTAAGAGTTTGAAGCGGGAGTGAGAGAGACTTAAGATTTCATTCATGAAATAAGATTAAGTTTACACATCTTTCACACTACTAACTTTCTCCCCATCCTAGAGTATGTCACAGAGGACATTCCTTTCACCCATACGACGCCTTGTGTCAGCTATCCAAAAGGGGACAGGGGCAATAAGAGTTTTTTTTTGTTGTTGTTGATAGAGAGTCACAGGAGATGTTACATGTTCTGCCTTTTTTGTTCTAAGGTGGTTTTGCGGTGCGTATCTGTGGCGACATTTGTCTATTTTAATTATAATGTTTTGCTCTCGAGAGGAAGGCGTCATTTCCATTTTTATTCGGGGTGCTTAGAAACTGCTGAAACCGTCCCTGCGTATATACAGCTTCAGTAAAGGTAAATTCGGTGACTTTCTTTGGTATGCTAGAACGCTGCTACTCTTTTTTCTTTTCTTTTTTTCTATATCTATGCATCAATGAGAAGTTTTTCCTGGCTTCACAGGAAAAAGTTTGAAGAGGATTCAGGACACGTTGGAGCTCTAGAAGTGCCGTTGTAAATTACATTAGACACCATTATAAAGAAGCTTTAACAGCACTGGAAAAACTGACGGAAACGAGTGAAAGCTTTAGTATACACACAAATGCAGGAAGTTTATTAATCTCGCTTTGCAATCACATTCGTTTTTACATTACTTAGGATTATGGCAACCGGTACCGTGTGAAGTCACTGATGCTCAAAATTATTTGCAAACAGAGAGACTAAAAATCCATCAATGTGCTAAAAATGCGTGCTTTACAAACGAAAAGGGAATTCGTGGATGACGCTTTAATATATACTAAAGTATTTGCACGTGAAGAGCTTGAAGTACTTTTGAATCCCCAAGACAGATCAGGAGGAAAGTATATATTTGGCGACGGAAGTAATAAAGATGTTCAGTTATCGTTCGAATGACAGAGTGAACAATGTTTTCTTCAATAGACAGTAACTGCTTTAATTCGAAAGATTCAACAGTTGCAAAATCTAAGCGCAAAAAATATGCTTTAGACCTGAAGTGGTATTGGTATGTGGACGAACTTAGCAGGTCAGCTCCTCAAGACATTAACAAAAGAATTCCAACTTGAGCGCGTACGTCTACAAGCTTTCGTAGCACAACAGATCCAGGCTGTAAAAGAACTCATTAGATACGGCTCTCTGGGTTTATTAAAATATATTATTGAGTCCAAACTTGAAGATGGCTTACCAAACATTGCCATAATGTTGAGGAGTTTTAACACATCTGCCATCAGTAATGCCAGATGAGAGAAGCTTCTCTAAGCTAAAATTGTTGTTCTTTTGTGAAATTACTTCCACTAAGGTATCTCAGGACCCAGCACATTTATTTACATACAAAAAGCGAAAATAGCGATCACGGATACTGCATACAGCAAGTCTGACCAAAGCGCACAGCGACCGGTCAGCTAGTGAACCCCGTAAAAAGGATTGCGTGGGGTGAAGAGGAAAAAAACAGCGCGTGGGCGAGTCACACAGTATCCTTCCGCCAGAAAAATAGTTCACTCGCTTCACCCCAACGCACTCCTGCGAGGTGATACATTTTTTTTTTTAAAACAATACAAATATTATAAACACATACACAATACACATAAAATATAACCATAAACATAGTGACATGAAATCAAGAGTAATGAAATTTTTGCGTGCGGAATATTCTAACTTTTTTCTACATTCATGGCTTTCGTAAAGAAAATCTGCAGTTAAAATTCTGTTTGGATATATTAAATTTATAAGGTGATATCTTCAATTAAATCCTTATAGAATGAAAACATGAGTTTCATACACATGATTTATTTGAAGAACGGGTACCAACAATCCTCTGAATTGCTGTGACTATCTGAATTTAAAAGTTGCAGCAATATTTTATAAATTGTTTCACATTTTAATTCAGTTAACAAATTTACAGTCCAAATTATATCTTTTAAATTTTTAGAAATAGAAAATAACTCTGGCTTCTCACATGTTGATAAGCTAACACTCTTTTTTGTAGCCACGACATTTCGATAAAATTATTAATGAGTTACCAAGTAAAACTACCTCCAGAAAATGATTTTTCCATTTTCACCATTTTCTAACTAGCATCTGAACTAGCATTTTAAGATACAAATTTTTTCGCAGAAGCAATTTTTTATCTTCTGAGCCCATCAAATATCTTAACACTTATTTAGCCAAATTGCTTAATGTCTCTTCTCACGGATTTATGATTAAATTGGGATAAATAAAGACGTTCCTAAAAAGTATCAGGGCAGTTCTCTCTCTCTCTCTCTCTCTATTAGCTAAATATAAAAAGTTCACCAATTTTAATTCCTGATACATAGTAATATCAATAAATTCATTTGTAGGGGAAAATTTTTTGTCTTTCCCCTTACAATTCAGACTTTAACACTTTTCAATTTTTTCTAAATTATGTTTGACTAATAATGAATTAATGTAGTCACACACAGGGATAAATAAATACTATTTTCACATTTTTTCAATTTCCATGCCTAAAACTGTGGTTTTGTTTTAATACAAAATACGTTTTGTCGCACTAACAGCCATATTCATACATTTTATCATTGTTACAAAAATATAAAACAATCATCTACATACATACATAATATAAGAACACTTTGATTATCAGATTTAATAAAACTACACAATTATCAAGTAGTGAACACAAACTGAAATTTTTCTAATTTACTTTGCTTATTTTCATATACCCAGTTTCTACGGGCGGTGGCAAACCATAAATACTCTTTTTCAATTTACAAACTTTGTCATCTCAATTTAATTTTTTCATAACCAGGAGGGGTAACACATACTGATCTTATAAATCACCATATAAGGATGCAGTTTTTACATCCGAAAATTAACATTTAAATTTTATTTAGCTGCAAAGTGCAATTAACAATCGAAAAAGATTCAATATTTACAACTGGTGAATACGGCTCTGAATAATCTATGTTTTAATTTGGTTAAAACCATTTTCTAAAGCCTTACTTTGTAGTATTTCATATTTTTCCCAACATCATCTTGTTTTGAAAACTATATACCAATTTAGAGTTTTTATTAGTACATTTCAGAAGGTTTTGTACGTTCCCAAACTTTATATTTTATCACAGGCAGTCAATTCATTCTTCATTGCCAATTTCCAATTTTGCCAATTAGCACTATTTTGCCTCAAAATAAAGAGTTTATTTTGTCTTCCGTTAAATGAACTGACATCACCGCTACAGATTTAGTCTTTGCCGATCATCTTCTAACAGGGTTTGTTTTGTAAATCATTCAAATTACAGGGAGTTGGATTCTGCCTGCAATGCAGAGGCGATGACGTGGTCTGAAGGGGAATCGAGATATGCCTCAGATGCTATAGGCCCATTATTTATATCAAAATTAGACAATACTCCACTCTGTATTTTTGATTGATTTCGTTTTCTTTCGGAGAGATTTCAAAAAGCAATTAAATATCCCATGTTTCATTCAATCTACCTAAATAATTCTACCTTTTAAAAATTCATTGGAACTTAACGTCCTCTTCAATTATTTTTTGATTTTTATATATATAAATTCGATGTCCCCTCCTTTTCTCTAGCATATCTTGCTTGTAATTCCACATCTTCTTTGGAACTTCAAATTTATTTCTCAATAATTTTTTCGGAACGAGAAAAATAGGCCACAACCAAATTTTTGAGATAATTTAATTTCGGTTTGTACCTGTCCAAAAAAATTTCTAATGGGACTTTTTCTGCCCTTTTCGTGGTGTAATATTAGATACTTAGGTACCACAATTAATAAGCTTCAGCCCAAAATTTTAAAAGGAAGCTTACTTTCATATGTAGAATCTAGCTCTTTTTCTAGAAGAACGCAGTTGGCTCTTTCTGCGCACCATTTGATTCACTATTGTATGGAATTGTTTTTTTCATGAAATATATTTCCTGGAATTAGCCAGGTAAGTATCCAGTTGTTCATTTACAAATTCTAACCCATTATCGAGTTCTTATCTTTTTTAATCCTTTTATCAGTTAAATTTTCATATTTGGCTTTAAATTTAGAAAATATCAAACACTTCATATTTATTTTTTTTAAAAAATAAGTAAAAATACATGCGAGAAAAATCTACAACTACCATAAAATATTTTGCACCATACGATTTCGATATTAATTGGACCACATAGGTCAGCATGGGCAACTCAAAATTTAATGAGCGCTTTGACTTATATCAATACTATGATGAGTTTTCACCAGTTTTGCTTGCCCATATCACAAGTTTCACATGTAGAATTTATTTTACATTATCATCAATATAATCTTTCACTTTAAGCATATATTTTACAATTTATATATATATATATATAAGCACAACCTGTTATGCCAAATTTCATAATTAGTAGATTGGTCAGAAATATAACACTCCAAATTATACACGGGTTCTAATTTAATTTCTAATCTACCATTATTTTTAAAAGGTTTTGTTGTTGTTGTTATTCTTAATTAAGTATAATTTGGATTTTGAGGAAAAAAGGCCTTAATATATAATATATTATAAGAGAAAACAAAAAGATCAAAAGATGAAAAAAGCAAGCTAAAAAAGCAACTACTTTTTATGATTACTTACATTTGAAAACTTAATTCTGCTGTTATAAATTATTCTGAAAATGGGGATTTAATGAGGCAAATTTCAATCAAAGTGATATAAATTCTAGAAATTAAATTAAACGTGTAATATTAAAATTTAAAATGAGTTTAAAATTCATGAAATGTGTTTCTATAATATTAAACAAAATTAACAATATTTTAATTCTATATATATTTTTTATTCATTGTCCAATGCATTTTTAAACTTTAAAGCATTAAAAAAAAGTCAGAATGCAGCATTTGAAAAACAAAAAGTAAACACTTATTGAGAAAAACAAGAACTCGTTGACAAACAAAATTGCGCTAAATTCTTACACAAAAATCCGTATGAAATGGAATTAACAGTAAAAATAAAGTAAAGATTTTAATTTCTATGTAGGTTCAAAATTTCAATAATTTTAAAGGAGATTATGTCATGATAACTGTAACTGTGAATGTGTACTTGTGTTAACTGTGTATTGTAACTAAATCAAAGACTGTAAAGAAAACTTTTGGCACAAAAGACATGTGAAAAAATCTGTTCTCCTAAAATTCTATTTAAAATAATCCGAATAATCAAAAATGAGAACAAATCCGAACTATTCCTCATTGCATATAATTGAGAATAACGGAACCGTACTAACAAACAGGCAATCCCAAACAGACTGTTTCTTACAATATTACGCAAAACAAAACAACCATAGTATTTCAAATATCTATATATTCCGGACAATAAACCGGTAATAAAGCCCTTCTCTTTAAAAAGATTAGAAATAGCAATATCTCATCAAAGAACAGCAGTCAGGGCATGATAAAATTTCTCTCAAACAATTAACCATCTCCCCATCAAAGCAATAAATCTTCTCCTGAATTCCTTTAATGAGCAGTCTTCAAGCCAAATTCAAAAGATTGGACTCACGCAATTATTCTACCTTTCATAAGAAGCCTCACAAAAAGTCCCAAGGAAGTTTCGTCATACCGTCCTATATCTCTTACTTCAGTAATTGCCAAATTATTAGAAAAGAATGATTCTGCATAGAATGTTAGATTTCAGTTTTTCAAAATAAAATTTTCATGTTAATCATCTTGGTTTTAACCTCATAGAAACAGCATTAATACATTACTTCCAATTACAACATGACATTATACTAGCTAGAGGAACGCAAAGGAATATTTTATTTTGATAGCATTGTTAGATATTAAAAACGCAGCATATGATTCAGTGTGGCCAAGTGGCCTTGTTTCTAAATTAAAAAAAGTTGGATACTCTGGTAGATTACTACGATGGATACAAAACTTCTTACACATCGAGAACAATACAAATTAAATGGAGGAACAATTTTTTCAAAATCATTAAAATATTGTACTGTACCCAAGAGGGCTCAATCTTAAAGTGCTTTCTATTTATGATTTATATGGCGAATATATTTGAAATTCAACACGGCAGCCATCTTTGGTTTACGCGGATGACATATTTTTATACAATGCTTGATTTACAAAAGTGGAATGGGAAACAATAAAGGCAAAATACAAGAATCTTTAAATAATATTTCAGTCTGTGAATTGTAAAAATGGAGGTTTTCCACCTCTCCAGAAAAAAGCAGCTTAATCAACTTTCCAGAAAAGAAAGCACAATACCTCCATTACTTAAAATAATACGACAAACCTATTCCCCGAAGTGAAGAAACTTAAAATCCTGGGTATAATCTTTAGAGCCCAAACTATCACCTGGAAATATCATATACATTACCTACGTTAGAAAGGATTCAAATATTTAAATGCCATTAAAGCGCTATCTTTACTCCGAAAATAGGAACAAGATCTGATCTATTAGAAAATATTATCGAAATGCCACAATCCGTTCTATCTTTGACTATGGAAGTCAACTTTTTTTCCTTTTCAGCAATACCAACAGACAAAAATTAGAACCAATTTATAATGCTGCCTTACGTTTAGCCTAGGTCTCAAAGAAACACCCCATTAGATTTATTAAGAGCAGAGTCTATGAATGGAAGTATTGTTATAATCGGCATAATTTCCTTTGCCAAAATTTACAAACTAAACAAATAGCATTAAAAGATTGGTCCCCGAACGCAGGTTATTTTTTGGGATATAAATAATATTTTTTATAAACATAGGGAAAAAAGAGAGATCAGTATTTTTTCAAGGCAATCAACCTGCTCCAGGAACTTTGTATATCTAAAATGGATATTCTCTTCAGTGGATCCCTCCTCCTCCAATCTATGAAAATCACAAAAATAAAAATCTATACTCATGAACTGCCATTTCAAAAGCAAGAGGATTTTTCCAGATGTCACAATACAAAATATGTTTAATGATTACATTCAATCAAACTTTAGTAACAATATCATAATGACAACAGATGGTTCAAAAATTCTAATCAAACGTCAGCCAGAATTTTAATCCCCAAGAAAAAAGTTCAACAAAATTTTATACTGAAAGAAATATTCCAATATTCACAGCTGAAGCTATAGCCACTTGGACTGCGCTAAAAATTGGGTTACTGAAGCAAGAAAACTATGTCATTCTGACGGACAGCTTATCAATTTCTGAGATTGTATCAAAATATTAATAGAAAATCAAAATACGATAATATTAGAATTTAAATTCAACTCTTCTTGAGTGCCTCCAAATAGCTCAGTAATGCTTTCATTTGGATTTATCACAAAGGAATAAAAATTAATGAAGAAGTTGATAAATTAGCTAAATCCGCTCCAGAACCATGGAATATTATTCATTTGGATTACTTGGGAAGACCTACATACATATTTCAAAAACAACACAAAAAATAAAAACGAAAATATGGAAAAAGCAAAAAACATAAAGTATATTTATATTTCTCATCTTGAAAAGTGGAATAGACAGGCAGCAAAAAATAAATACAGAAGTCTTAATCAATAAGTTGCGAGAGCTAAAAATTACCATTAAGTGATATTTATTTCCTTTTTAAACTAACAAATTCTCCTTTGTGTGCAGATTGTCAAGTACCAGAAACGAGAGTGAACACTTTTATAGTAAACTGTCAAATACAAATCACAGCGTGAAATTTTAAAAAAAAATTTTTATATCCAACACGAAGAATGGTCATATTCCTCAGCCATAAAATGTAAAACAATAAGAGCAAGTTCAAAAAAGTTGAATTCTTAACATCAACCAGATTCTAAAATTCTAATTAATAGATTTTCAATATTCCACTTTCTTCAATTTCAAATAAAACACAAGGCGAAAGTCAAAATTACTGTGATAAGACAGTGCAATCACTAACCGTACATTACAACTCAAGCTAAGATCTAATTCATAATACATCAGGCATAAGGCCCCTTAGTCAAGTCTCCATTTTACGGTATTGCTCACTGTACTGAACTGAACTGAACTACTGTAACTATATATGATTGCTTGTGTTGTTGTTGCTGTTGTGAGATGACGTTGTCCCCTCATGCTTAATAAAATGATTTAACGAAGAGACTGTTTAATCGCTTTTGATGAAATGTTCACAGAAAGAACATTCTGTAACCAACAAACATAACATGGTGTCAGGAGTTTTACTTGATTATATCAGTTGAGAAAAGATAATATCCACGCGCGCGCTATGCAAACCTTCCGACCCGCTGCTCCACTGCAATTTTTAAGCTGGGAAATGTGAAAGAAAAATGGCGAAAATGGAGGCAAGGAACTGGAGAATTATCTGCTGAAAGCGGCAAGAAAAGACGATCGAACAGATAAAAGTAAAATAGCAATCCTGTTGAACTTATTGGGCAGTGAAGAAATATACAACACCCTCAAGTTAGAATCGAAAGCGAATTTTTCGGTATTGTTAGTTCTTCAAAAGTTTGAAAATTATTGCTCACCACGACAGAATGTTGATGTCTCTCGTCTCAATATAGCAATTGAGACATATGTCACTCAGCTAAAGACTTTAGCATCCCACGTGCGAAGTTTCCAGAGCAGAAGCAGTTGATTCGAGACCGCATCGTCTTTGCGGAGTAAAGACAGTGGGTTACAATAGCGGCTCCTGCGAAAAATAACCTCAGTGTTGAAAAAGCGATTGAAATCGTCCGGAGCAGTTAGAAGCGAGCCGGGAACAAATCCGAAATATGAAGCACGATGCAGCCATAATAAACTTCGTGAAGGACAATCAAGAGCAAGCCTAAAACCCGATGCAACTGCAAAAGGTGTGGACGAAACACAAACCTCGAGAGTGTCCAGCGTTCAGGAAAATTTGTGCCAAGTGCAAAAGAAGAAAAAGCTCCATTTGCTGCTGAAATGTTTCAGAATACAAAGAACATTCATGAATGAACGTTCCTGAAAGAAAATGAACTGTGGTTTATATTGATTCTGTGAATGAAAATGAAACTAAATGTGCAATGAAAAATATTACAGACTCTAATTTTAGAATGTAGAAATGGTAAGTGAAACTACTTGGTATAAAAATATTTCATTAGATGTAAATAATAAGTGTTTTATGTTAATTTCAAACTGGATACTGGAGCTGAAGTAAATATTTTGCCACTGTATGTTTTGAGTATGTTTAAGTTAATCAAAACTTAGTAAAAACTAATATATCTCTAACTACATATGGTAATTTAATTTAAAGCCAAATGGTTCCCTTATAATTAATTGCTCTACTGATAAGCTCAAAAATGTTCCTTTGCCTTTCTATGTAGTAAATGTAAAATTAAACCAATATTAGGGTTAAGAGGTTGTAAGGAATTAAAACTTATTGAAAAAAATTGATGCTTGCTATTGAATGTAGTATAAGTAAAATATGAGTTAATTAAGCAATATAAAGATGTATTTACTGGGGTAGGGGAATTTCCTAAATGAACCACACACATATATCATTACTTTAAAGATAATGCTGTACCAGTAATTCACCCACCAAGACGATGATTTCCTCTGGCTTTGCAGCCAAAATTAAAAGTACTCTAGATAGATTAGAAAAAGAAGGAATAGTGTCAAAGTTAATAAGCCAACTGATTGGGTGCAAAAGTTTAGTCATTGTAAGAAACCAATGGAAATTTAAGATTATGTGTGTGTTTAGACCCTAGAGATCTCTTATATATAACAAAGTAATTAAAGAGAACATGTATCAAATTCCTTGTACAGATGATATAATTAATAGTAGATTAGAGGGCAAGAAAATATTTTCAGTTGTAGATTTGAAAGATGGTTTTGGCATGTACATAGATGAAGTTAGCTCTGAAATTTGTCCATTTAATACCTACACCTTTTGGAAGGTACAAATTCAACAAAATGCCATTTGGTATAGTTTCTGCACCTGAAGTATTTACAGAAGAGAAATCAAAAGCTTTTGGAGATATTGAGGGAGTGAATTTATTTTGATGACATTATTGTTGCAGGATGTGATGAGAGTTCACATGATACAATTATATCTAGAGTTCTTAAAAAGGACAGAATTGTTAGATATAAAGTTTAATCAGAATAGAAACTACAATATAGGGTGTCTGAGGTAAAATATGTAGGTCAAATTATATCTAAATCAGATAAAACCTGATCCTGAATCCCATAAAGCAATTGTTGAGATGCCAACACCAAAATCAAGAAAACTGAAGATAGAGGGGTGTTGGGCGATGAATTTTCTTTTCAAAATTTATACCCAATGTATCCTAAAGTTACTGCTCCATTAAGAGAAATCATTCATGAAAATGTAGGAATTTAATTGGAGAAAAGAACAAGAATTGTACTTTGTAAACATTAAAGAATTGTTAGCTAAAGCTCCAATTTTAAAAGAAGTTTTTAGTTAATGATGAAATAGTAATACAATGATAGTTCAAAAGATAAGGCTAGGATCTGTTTAATCCAAAAAGGTCAAACGGTATCATTTGTCTCACGCAGTTTAACAGTGAGAAAAATTATGGGTCGGAGAATAATTGTGGCAATTGTTTTCTCATTTGAAATACCATAATTTGTATATGGACATAAAGTTGTTGTACAAGTGACCATAAGCCCATAATGACAATTGTTAAAAGGAAACCTATGCATAAAATATCTTCTAGAATGCAAGAATGTTTTAAGGAAATAAATTAGTACCAGGTAATCAAATGTTTCTCGCTGATACTTTTCACGAGAGCATTTTCCTGTTAGTGAAACTGTGGGGATGATCCTGGAAATGCTAAATATTATTGCATACTATTTCAAAACATTTACCCATATAGGTAGAAAAGACGTGTACAATTTAAAAAGAAACTGAATTAGATCCAGAATTACAAATAGTTGTTAAATAATATATCAAAGAGGGTTGGCCTAAATCTTACAAAAATGTAGACAATAGTGTAAAACATAAAATTAAAGTAACATTTATATTCAAGAAGGGGTTGTTATTGCTTAATGAAAAACTAATTGTACCCCTTATAGTTTGAGAAAAGATATGCTACAACTAATTCATGAGGCTCACTTTGGGATAGAGAAATGCAAGAAAGAGGCTAGAGAAATAATGTATTGGCCAGGGATGAACTCTGACATAGAAACAGTGAGTATCACAATGTGTAATATGTGAAAATTTAAAAAGCTAATAGTAAGAGCCATTAAAAACCTCATACAGTTCCTATATAGACCCTTTGAAAAGATAGGAGTAGATATAATGGATTTGGGTAATACAAGTTATCTTCTTAGTTGTAATAGACTATTATTCAAAACGGATTGAAATTGCTGACCTTGTAATAAAGAGTGCAGATGAGGTAATAATTAAACTTAAAAAACAATTTTCTCTCTAGATTTGGTGTTCCAAATATTGTAGTATCAGATAATATACCATTTAATAGTTATATTTATAAAAGTTTGCAAATGATTGGGATTTTAATTATGCATTGTGATCCTCATTACTCCCAAGTAATGGAATGGTTGAAAGCAGTAGGAATTTCTAAAAGCATTATAGAAAAGTCAAGGAAGATAGACGAGATTATTTAGTAGGTTTAATGGAGTATAAAAGTACCCAATATCAGGTCTTGACCTATCTCAGCTCAAATGATGTTTTAATCGTAGATTAAAAGAAACAAAATTACCAATCTCGAATAAATTGTTAAATGCTGAATTATTTAATAACATTCGAGAAAAGTTAATATAAAGGCAAAATGTTCAAAAGATACATTATGATAAAACTGCTCATCTATTACTTGAACCGAGGCAGAAGATAATGTCAGAATACTAAATTTTAAAACAAAACTTACAGGAACCGGCTAAAATAGTTTCAAAACATAAATTAAATCCTAGGTCATATTTTGTTAAAAATCAGTCTGGCAATATTTTTAAGACGTAATAGAAACATAAGAAAATCAAACACCCTTTTAATATAGAAACAGATCCTAATGACATAAGTACTTTCCATTCTGATTCAGAAGTAATTGTAAATCCTCAAAATATACAGAACTGTAACGAGTCAGATTGGCAATGTACAAAGTAACCGTGTTTGTAAACCACCATCTTATTCAATGACTGTTATGTGATTAATAGCAAAAGGGGGATGTCATGATAACTGTAACTGTGTACTTGTGTTAACTGTGTATTGTAACTATATGATTGCTTGTGGTGTTGCTGTTGTGAGATGACGTTGTCACCTCATGCTTAATAAAATGATTTAACGAAGAACTGTTTGATCGCGCGGTGCAAATGTTCACGAAGAACATTCTATACTTTTGTAACAAACATAACAGATTATACTATAATTAATATAAAAAAATTTCTTTAAAAAGCCAAATTAATTTTATGAATCAGATCGCAAAAACAAACGAAATCCCTCCATCTATACACCAGTTGTGTAGAGAGGCTGATGCACGCCAAACGTCGAGGCTCAAAATCCTCCCTCTGTCATGGTGTGGAAATTTGTAGAGGGCGTCACAGCTCAGATGACTTGACCTTGGTTCAAAATTACGAGATTCGTCATCAGTAGTCCTAGCTTTACTTCCCAGAACGACATAAATTAAAATCAACAAACCAATCACTAGTCCTGAGTAGGCCCCGTTTCAAAATGCCTTAGGAGCCCTTATTGGGGGACCTTTCACATTTTACGATCTTTTTATTACACGTGTTGGGGCCCCATAGCTTGGGGGCTCTGTATCATTGATGCGACGGTAACTACGCCCCTGTAAACAATCTCCTCTCCCTTCTTTTTTGGCAAACAGTAATGCAGGTGGGCAATAAATAGTAATGCCAACGTCTTTAACTTCTTAACCATCAAGTAACAATCGTTTAAACCTCTTAATCTCCTCACTTGTATTCATTACACTTACACATAGATAGAAATACTCATTTGTGTGCTTCACGGTTCCTTCACAAAGCTAAGGTCACGCATTATATAATGTTAAAACCATTGGCGTAGCGTTGGGGAATTAAGAGAACAGCCCCCGGGTGGCATACGTAAAGGGGCGGCAGCAAGCTCCGCGATATTTAAATTCCAAAATCAGTTCTAACTCCAAATGCTGCCGCGTCGTCGACACAAGCCAAGCGGGACCGCGCTGGTGGATGCGTGAGTGAGTGAGTGGTGAATATTAACGTCGCACTGTTCAGCTACACGAGGGGCTTTTGGCGACGAGACCACGTTACACCCCCAAAAGATCTACCCCCAAGCGACTTTTTTTTCCCCTCATCTAAAAATTGAGCTCAAAGGGGCGAGATTTCCATCAAATGAAGAGGCAATCACCTTCATGAACAATTATTTTGCAGAGAAAAACGCCAAGTACTATTTGGACGGGTTACAGATAGGGGACATCGCTGGGAGAAGTGTGTCGAGGTGACAAGAAGACTATGTTGAAAAATAAAAAATTCAAAAAATGTCTTGTATCTTTGTTAAGTCGGAAACTTCTTAGACCACCCTCGTACTTATTGACATTGACAATTGTATAAAAGATTTTGCTAAGAAAAACCCTCGAAAAGTGCATTTTAATCTTTAAAAAAAATTTAAAGCTGCTTTTTATTTTTACTAATTTTCTTGACTAATATAAAGAGAGAGGCGGAAATTTCCGCAGTCCCGGGTTTGGGAAAGCTCACTTTACGCCACTGTTCAAAACAAAACCCAAGAAGTTAGTGGAGGGAAATGCGCTTGAAAACCAGCTACAACTCTCTTTCCCTCTACTCCCTGCAAAGGAAACGTGATCTGTTGGTTTGACCGAATGAGCTATCATAAAAATACTTTTAAAATAACCGAAAATGTAAATTACTACGTAAAATTTCTGGACTTAAACTTAACTAAATCCAAACTGCAGGAAATGTATCTGAAATCGCTTAAATTTACAATCTAGGGATTCATTTGATTTCATAAAAGAGAATTAACATATTATTTAAACATGTATCTATTTTTTATTTTTTTACATCTTTATAATTTCATAGCGTTTTTTTTATTAATTTTCAACTTTTGAAAGTTACTACTATTAATCTTCGCTCTGTTTATATAATATTTTGATAATTTGCATGTAGGTGCACTTCATTCGGGTGTAGGTTTGTAAAAAAACAAAAAGACAAAACATGTACCTTGATTTAAAATTTTTAACAAAAATTTGATAACAATCTTCATCCGCGTATTTTTGTTATATATTCTAAAAATACACTAGAATCATAGAACATATTTTGAATGGGGATTTTTTTCAGGATTGTAATTTTGAAATTGAATGCGTGATTTAGAAATTTGTAAATCAACAAAGAGAAATACAGATATATCCACTCAACTTACACATCTCATAGATGTATAAATTCTTAATCACACAACCAATATGGGCTAAAAACTAGGGAAATACAATCGTTTATGCTGCAACATTATTTACGCCTGTAGCAGCAGTAACCGAGTGGCTAGAATCGCGAACTCTTGGCGGCATTGGATGTCAACTTATAGCTATCGAAAACATAGCAGATCCGGTGTCACTAAAAACATGCCGTGCAGAGGAGGCCAATGCAAGCTAAATCTGTCGAGGTTCAAAGTTTTCACGTCGGTATGGTGTGGAGGTGTCAGCTCAAGTGTCTTCTTCCTCGCTAGATACCATATTAAATTATGAAGTCCGTTGCCATTAGCTCACATACAGCTTCAAAGAACGGCGTAAATAAAAAAAAATTAAAACCAAATTCCTGCTTACGCTGCATAGTTTACCGATCCAAATGAACACACTTCTCAAAAGTGGAACTGTAACACCAGCAGGCAATGTGCTTAGAATAACAGAAATTCACGATGGATATCTACGCGACATACACTCTGTGTCAAAAAATAAACAAAAAACAGTACAATTAGCTGAAGGTTGCGAAGAAGAAAGATTGTAGCAACAAAATTATCAACAACATGTACCTTGCACAGAAATTCCACACACAAAGCAGTTCCACAGCAAAAATTTATATTCACACATAGGGCTATGTTATGTGATAACACAGCCCTATGCGATATGTTTGCTATAAGAAAAAGTCAGCTTCAGCAGTTTCTATTTCTTTTGCCGTGTTGGGGGAATGTTACGTTCGTTTGGTGCTTATTTTTATATATTTCTTTGTTTCTAATTGCTTAAAATGAGCCTTTGACAGCATTTTAATGGAAAAACAGCTAGTATGTAATCGGACGGATCCCCCCTTCTAAGAACGACCGTCGGAGGTTACCTGAACCTTAAAAGCCTATCGTTTGATCACTAACCGCTTGTGGAATTGCCATCAAAAAGAACATAGCATCACGAAGATCTACTAGCGTCCAAGAGTTAATAGAGCTCGCGAGGACTGTTATCTGTGTCTGCAAGCTCGGCGTTATCAGACGAGTTCCACCCATCAACTTTCTTCGGTCATTGTGACGTCGTTAAGAATAGTGATATCCTGAGAAACTGTAAGTGGTTGTATGAAAGCCTTCTATATTCCAGACGATTTTCACTTAGGGTGCCATTGACATAATCTCACTTAAGAGTTCGACTGCAGTGAGCTTTAGATCCTATCCATTGGACACCACAACAATGGGCCACTGTATTGTTCATCAGTGAGTCCCGATTCTGTTCTCGTATAAACAATGATTCTCGACGGATACGGATATGAAGAATCACAGGAACTTTATTCCAAGCTCACAATATCATTGGAAGACATAGCAACAGTCGTGCTGGTATCATGGTTTGGGCAAGGATGTCAGTCGATGGTCAAAATGATTTCCGCGTCTTTCATCCCAACAGCAGCCAGTGACAGCAGTTATAAATAGGGATGTAATTCTCGGTGTATATTTTCGCCCTTACCTGGTAACCATGGATCTTGATGCCATGTTTATGGATGATAACGCAAGAGTACATGAAACTTGCATTGTCTACCAGTATTTGGAGCATGGAACATTGCTTCGAATGAAATGGTCAGCACGTTCATCCGATTTGAATCTAATAGAGCATGTGTAGGCTATACTCGGGAGATGTCATTCTGTTCAGTGCAGTCCTCCCCGGAACTTTAATGATTTGACCGTCTGTCTTCTTTGAGAATGGACCCATATCGCGCAAAGTGCGATGGTTGACCTGCTTGCAGGTATGAATCTTTGCTGTCGAGCTTGCATTTCCTGTGGAGATGGGCCCATGTCCTGTTGATAAATGTCTACAACTAAACATTTTTATCACAATTTTGGGACATTAGTACTACTTATAGTGCTGTTTTGAAAACTAATTGTTGTTTTCTTCTATTATATTTTACGTGACTCATTGCCTCTTCCATTCAACAACTTGTGAACATTTCATTGCGTATTATCACCTTTTTTAAACGTATTACTATATTGTTAATTCGTATCATTACTTCTAAGCGTATATTGCTTTACAATAATAAAAAATATTTAGAAAAATTAGAATATAAATTTTTTTTTTTCACATGCAAGAGTCTTGCGGTTTTAGAGTTGCACCTTAATCTTTTAGTAGCTAAATCTGAAATTAGTCTCCAAATCTATAAATCGTATTCCTAATTATCCTAATCAGATAATGGAACAAATTAAGAAATTATTGTATTGTCATTGATCCTTGACAAGTGTGCAAAATTTCGAATTAATCTGACCTTTTAAAGTGGGTAAAAATCGAGTTCAAAGATTCCATTACATACAAGTGAAACTTATAACAGCGCGTTAATAACCTCTCTATAGCGAAGTGCATTTTCTACATATATAACAAACTTTCTTTTCTGATTCAATTTTTTTTCTTCCATTTTTTAAAGTATTTCTGAACATTTCAAGTTATTCTCTCTTTAACACATTTTATGGTGGTCATAAATTTTGAACTGGTTTTATTAGATCCTAACTCACCGAGAGCAATAGTTCTGGACGTTTCATCCAAGAAGTGCAACCTTTAACCTCCATTGTCCAGTTCACTAGAAACATCTTCGATATCCCCTTTCACACTCAGTGGAGTTGTCCAGTGTCCCCATGCTCTAGTTATAAAATATTGTATGTTTAATATAACTTGTATGCTTTAAATTAGAAAATGTCCTTCAAATTCATTAATTTTAATATAAAATTATTTTCTTAATGTTGAAAATACAGTATATTTTTCTTTCTTTTTTTTATTTTCCTTGTTTTCTTTTTTTTTTTTTTTTTGTGATAGTTTAAAAGCATGTATATAAATATATATACATTAATTTAAAAAACGTGTGAATAATTATTTTTTTTAATGTATAGTGTTTATGAATTTAAAAATTGTCTTATGTGGTTTATAAAGTATATTAAAACATGAACCTCTATATAACGAATTTTCTCCATATAATCTTTTCTTTCCATATAATCTTCCTCTTTTTCCCGGGATTTAGCGACTTCGTTATATAGAGGTCCGACTGTATTTGTGAGAGCAAACTTTTCCTTGCATGAAAATCAACAAGAGCAGATATAGATGCCAGTTGGTTGACATAAACTTGCAGATTGTGTTAAGAATTTCACAATATAAACAATTTCACTCCTAATTTATTAAAAAACACGAGAGAAAAGTGTGATAGCGTACATTTGTCTCATTAAATGGATTCTAAAATTGATTGTACCGTAAAATCCGGAGTATAACGCGCACCCATACTTTTCAGCTACATTTTTCAATTTTTAAGTATATTCACCGTATAACGCGAACCGAAATATGTATGTTGCAATGCTATGTTTTGAAGACATTTATTCGAGGTATTATACAAGACTTTTGAAAAAAATATAGTATACTCTTCTAGAACAACTTTTTAAATTCTTTAGGTATGTCATTTATTTTAAATAAACAGTATTCCTATCTGTATAAAAGTCTTTTTTTTTTTGCTCATCTCTTTATTTTTGAAGCTATCATTCTTATACCCGGCGTATAACGCGCACACGCAAATTTCGATCATACTTGGTGTTAAAAGTGCGCGTTATACGCCGGATTTTTCGGTACTTGCATCTGTAGATAATATGAAATTAGCACAATAAATAAATTGAATAACATTGCCCTATTTTATTTAACTTATATTTATTATTTTTTTATAAGGAATACAATCATTTTAAAAAGTCGTGGCACTTTGGTGTTCTCCACTCGTAAAATATGGCCCGCGAGCCAAACAAATTGCTCAACCCTGATTTAAGTAAATCCAAAATGATTGCACTAAGATTTAAAAGAGAGAGCGCTTTGTTCCACTTTTACATGTGACACATGTCGCAGGAAAATGATGAAATTAGGGCTTTCATCAAGTTCCTAAGGGAGATGATCAATTCACGCAAGATGTGTTTAAAATAACGTCTCTCTGAGGTCATTTCTCTGGTGCAAGTAAGTGATTTTATCAAATCTCCGAACTGTTTAAGTGAAATGATGAAATGAACAAGTCAGCATTTGTAGAGGTCTGTTTTCGCTTGTTACCATTCCCTTTTACCTCCTCTTTCTTCTCGTCCGTGTCAGGCAGCGCCGGGCCTCTGACGTGACGCACCAAAACAAAATGACCAAAATATAATTTTTTAGTTTTATTTAGTCATATTGTTTGCATTTTATTCCTTTTCGATTGATAATCACTTTTTATGCCGGGAAAAATTAGAAACTTCCAATTAAAAAATGAAACAAAAAAAAAGGGAAAAAACTACGCCCCTTTTAGAAAAAAAAAAGCTTTTTGATAGTAAAAAAAAACTATTTTAAAAAGAGAAATAATAACTAAAAAAAATTGTTACAATAAAGCAGGATATTTTTGAAGTACTACATTAATGTTTAATTAAAAAAATGTGTGTGTTTAAAAATGAATCCTTTTTTGTAAAAAATATATAATATATAAAAAGGACCAGCTTTTTTTAAATCCAATTTTTTTTTTAAATTTTCCCCGAATAAATAATTTGTAATTCAATGATTTTTTTATATTAATTACCCCTATTTTTACTAATGAAACCATATTTGAAAAAATAAAACTTTTTAAACTGTTGCCAATATTATTTCACTGAAAGAGGTTAGGGATTTGATCAAATCATTTACTTTCCTCAGGGAAATCACCTTACAGAGTTCTTATTTTAACATTTTGCGTGCATTGACATCTCCCTTAGGGATTCGATGAAATTCCTAATTTACTTACTTCCCTGCGACATACACATCCAAGAAACTTCACTAAACAAAACTTATGATAGTGTATTATGCTTCAAAAAAAATTATTGTGGCTATGTATTAAATTTTAAAAATTAAGTCCTGAGAGCTAATTAATATAGACAATTGCTAATATTACATACACTCTCTCCCTCTCTTATGCTCTATTATACACTTAAAATAATTTTTATGATCAATACATTTACGAAACATGTAACTAATCCTTATTTTTTTAGCTTTTTGTTGCAAAAATTTTCCTTTTTTTTTAAAATATTTTTTTAAAACCTTAAATAAAAAGGGATAAGATTATCCAGATATTTTTCTAAAATTTTGTAATTAATAAAATATTTTTATGATGGCATATAGTGGTAAATAATTATCCCAAGTTAACTTGTTTGTGAGTTTCTTTTTTTGTTAAGAATGATGACAAAAAATAATTTTAAAATAAGTCGGAAATTTAATTATTCAGGAATTGGTTTTTATTATCTTTATAGATAAAATGTGAAATGTGAATGATTGAAAAAAATACACAAAAATAAGGATTCAAATAAAAAAAATTAAGATAAAAATGAACATTATTTTCATACGAGAAATCCTAAAAGAACATGTTTACGCGCTCTAACTTGCGAATTTCCCGCCAAATTGCAAAACAAGATAATATGTAAACAATTTGATGTACTTGATGGAGTTAAAATAGATGCGCACGCGGAAAAGTGCCCGGATGTCGAGTCGGTCGCGATTTGTCACTACAAAACATCGTGAAGGTCACCAGCATAGCCGCAGAACACACATCGCACAAGGTTATTCGGAATAACTAAAAAAAGTTTTGTCCATGAATCATGAATTATTAATTAAACTGTGTAATAATTATTTTCGACAACTGAGTTAACTTGGAATCACTAGGCAAGCATTTAGAGGAGTAATTGAAAGTTTCCTTTTTGTCTCCTGGAATTGTGTGTTACCTCTTAAGGACTCGAATTGATGCACCAGCCTACGTAGATTGCTCTCCAGGAGAGAATTGAGTCACGATTATATATGACGGGGTGTTAATGGCAATACATTTTCAGTTGTAGGTTCCCATAGCTATCCTGGTACTATTGGAGGGACGATTTAAGCTTATTTCGGGCCCTGGGCGCAGAAAATCTACAGTCCCCTTTGGCACTGGAGGATCAAAATTTATAACCAGAAAATTTGGTCAAATAAAGCATATCCGGGTCCTTCTGAGCCCCTCCGGGCCCCTGGGCGCCCACCACAAGCACCCAATGGATAAACTGCCACTGACTGATTAGTCATAATCTATTTCATTTATTTTCCACTTCATAATGCTGCGTCACAAATAAATTTGAATCATTGTTTGATGACTTTAACGAACATAGTCTTTAACAGGAGAACGATAATATATTCTCGTGGGAGCCAGATTGAACAACTAATCTCTTATCTCTATCTCTGTATGCTTAACAAAGCGGAGAAAAGTATTTCTATACACCCTCAAGGATTTTTCATTCCTTCTATTTAGCATATGTTTACACTGACATAACTACCACTGTTGAAATTCAAGATTGATGATGATCTGCATTTACCCCTCCTCAATGCTAGAGGTGATGGGATGCCTTATCAAATCTTTTTACGATTTCCATCGGGCAGATTGGAATACATTCACACAATCAGTGTTTATAACTGAAGCAATGGCTTAGAACATTAAAGTAAAAGATATTTTTGTTAATTTTTCACTCTATTCACTAAACTGTTATTGAAGCAGCAATTCCTAAGAGTTCTAACATCACAATTCGGCTTGTCAAACAGCCTACAAAAGAAAGAAAAGTGGATAGTTTTCCAGCGATATTCCCCACCACTGATAATTTCATAGAATTTAAAACAGCAAAAGCTTCAGATCGAACAGATATGAAGTAAGTACCAGTCAACAGATATGAAGGAAATCAAAGCATCGAATAATCTATATTGGGGTCAGAATTTTGCTAACAAGCTCTAATTCTTACACTGTTACTTTTCTAGCAACCAAAAAAAAAACGTTTACATTTATCAACTTAAGGTGTCGACACTTTCTTCCTTATAACAGTGGCTTTTTACTTGTGGGAAATGAAAAAGATCTTATGATTGGCCTATCATAGAGGTCTAGGCCTGGATTATATTACTTACCAATTATACTTCGCTGCTTAAGTGAAGTTTCTCTAATAAGTATCCCCCTCGTTACTTATCCAACAGAAGTAGGGCAGGTGTATTTAAGTCAGTTGCAGAAAACCACAGTGATTTCAATCGTGAAGTTAGGTAAAGTTTCAAATATCAGCTATCAATCTACTATATACGGATTTCATACGATATCTATTTTAGGAAGGTTAGGATATGCTTTTGAGCTGTAGTTTTAAACAGCCATCAACACAAACTGATTTAATAATGCTATTCGATGGATCTATAACTAAAAAAAAAGACGCACAAAGAACGAGATGTTCGATATCAAAATTGGTGAGTAGAAAGATTAGGTACAGAATAGAAAATGATTAAAATTTCAGAAAAATTGAATGATTTATTACGAAGTTACATGGCTGCAAAGTAACGAGCTCAATAAGGTGTTGACCCACCTCTAGTCTGGATGCAAGCTGCCACACGACGTGTCATAGAGTGATAAAGCCCCTGATGGTCTCCTGCGGTATTTATCGCTAAATTTGCTCCAATTGCCGGGCCAGGTCATCAATATTCCCTGGTAGCTGCAATCACCTTCCCATCATATCCCAGACATGCTCGATTGGAGAGAGATCTGGTGATCTGGTTGGCCAAGGAAGTGTTTGACAAGCTGTAAGACAATTCATAACAACACGTGCCGTATGTGGTCTGGCACTATCTTGCTGAAAATCAAGGTCAGGGTACTGCAAACGAATATCCGTCTGTCAAACGAAATGGCACCCCAGACATAATTCTTGGTTGAGGGCCTATGTGGCGTGTAATAGTGAAAGCAGGATCGGCACTCTGCCTGGGCGTCTCCAGACACATCTTTGATGATCTTTAGGACACAGTTGGAAGCAGGATTTGTCGCTAAACACTACACGTCCCCGGTCAGCATGATTCCAGCCTGATCGAGCCAAGCACCACTGTAATCAGGCTCGACATTGTACATGCGTGAGTGGCAGGTTATCAGCCGTCTGTGAATGGTCATAGGGGACACTCATGTGCGGGTCTCACGTCTGATGGTTGATAACGATGAATCAGGCACTGTGACTGCTGATATGACAATCAATCTATCCTCCCGATCTGCTGTGGCTCTAGGTCGACAGCTACCATCATGACGCTGAAATAGGCCATTGTACACCCATTCTTGCCAGCATCTTCTAATGGCCGCATCGCTTTGACCCATATGACAAGCGATTCTACGATTTACCCAACCTTTCTCTTTCTATCTTTCAAACTCTGTCATTTGCTCGTAATGAGCTCGAATCCGGCGAAGAGGCATTCTTTCAGTAGTTGAAAGGTATCCTAATTAACAAAGCAACTGAAATCTTGACCATCATATTGAAAATCGCTTCTTATAGACTCCTCCTGAGTGTGCAGTTTCGATGCACTGTGACGTCTCTCGCGTCTTTCTATTAACATAACTTCTATGTTCTTTGACGGCCACGATTAATGGCAAAACTTTTCCAACCCAATACCAAGAAGATAAACAAAGATATTATGCAAATGAGATTTACTATAAAAGGATAGAAGCTTTGATGATAGGATATAGCGTGGCAAACCTAGATATATCGTGGCAAGCTTAGATTTAGCGCGGCAGGCTCAGAGATAGTAGTGTGGAATCATTCTGATCGATAGCGTGACAAAGCTTAGTGTGAAATCTTACAGAGCAAGAGTTAGCGGTCTGATAGCTTTAGAAGGAATAGAAATCCTATATAAAGAAGTTGGAATCTTCATATATAAAGCGAAAGATATATATCTCTTTAGGTAAAGGAACCAGAACTGAAAAAGGTAATATTGGATATAAGTAATTAAATGAATAAGATTATTAATGATAATTGAGATAAAGAATCTAGTTGCGTGATCTGACTTGAATACGTGATTTAATTTGGGCTTGACTCTCACTTTAATTAAAATTGTCAAATTAGAATTTAAGTAATATAAGTTAATCTTAATAAAAGTTGTATTAAGAATTATTATGTCTCATCATTTTGATAATCCCACACCTCTAGCTTACGCGGAACCGGCACGACATGGTCATCACAGGATGGCTATGTCGCAGCACTGTAGCTCCTGCTATCCATTCATTGGACACCCAAATTTTAATCATTTGCATTGTAACGTCGTCAGTAGTCAGCACACAAGAAAATTTGTTACAGCCTCATCTTGAAATTTAAACAGTATTTAATTGCTTCATTTTTATTAAAATGTTCATTAAATAGGAAACCGGGCGGACGTCTTTTTCACTCGAGGTCAATCCTTATTCCGCAAGGCACTCGACAACCCCTTATTTTTGGGGTATTTTACTCCATGGCTCTCTGTTTCCATCCCGGGCCCCCGTTCCACTCCAGGTCTCTATCTCTAAGCTTCTTTCCTCTGTCCAACGTTCATCTTCAAGTTTTCCTTCTCAGTTTTCTCTCCGTCCGTTCAAGTCTTTTTAAGTCTCCTTCCCTCTCTCCGTCCAAAATTAACCCCTTTTTTAAAAACCAGGGGGGGGGTCCACCATACGCCCTCGTTTTCCCCCCGGGGAGGTCAAAAAAAAAAAGGTCTGCCCTCGTCTTCCTCATTGGCGGTCAAAAAGGTCTGCCCTCGCCCCGGGCCACTTTTTCCCCCTTTGCGCGGCAAACACAAACACATTCCTCGTCTGTCTGGAATCCCAAAGGGCGCCATAATTCTCATCCAACTTCTGAAATTTCCATTCATCTCATCCCTGGGCCTCATAGCCCCATTCTCTGGCATCGACTTTCAACACTTCGCCTATTCAAGACTTTAAAGGAATGCCATTTACACCGGCATTCTTTAGCCATTGTAAATTCCCGACCAGATATCCGCCTTGACCGGGCCAGACAACAAACAATGACCCCATGGCCACCTGCACTTGTCACCCAACATCTGTTTGGGGAGAATGGATAGGGTGACTTAAAATGAATTGACAGGGTGGGGTTCACCCCAATCAAAACGTCACAGCATGTTAGTACAAATGTCTCAGCATACGAACAAAATTTCACTATAATCAGGTAACTCCTTCTTGGTGCGTCGTGTTTTTTTTGTTATAGTGTATTTCTCCGAGTAAGAGAGTTGATGTATACATTTTCACTGGAAGTTGAATTTCCATTCTGATCATAACATTCATATTCACGATACCCAGATTTCAATTCCCCCTTTATGTTAGATTTTTTAGAGCAGGCCTAACAATCCGCGGCTCTGCTTAGATATTTCTTCCCTTTATGATTTCTGCCTGTATGTATTATTAAAGAAAAATTACGTCTTCTAAAAATTCCCTTTCTCTTTTTCCTTATACTTACTTATTGAAAATATTCAACCGTATTTTACCTGAGAAATCAATTTAATTTCTCGGCACGTGAGCAGATACGTATCAACTGCCTAAAACAGAAACAATAATATTTGATACTCAGGGAATAGCTTGCCTGAAACATTTGACACAATAAAAAAGCTAACTGTGTTGCTGCTCTCACCCTAATCAACTCCCTATATTCGTGCGAGCAAAGAGAAAGTATATTCTCTTCCATAAAACAAGAAAAAAAAAAAGGATAATTTGCAATTATACCAAAAAGTGAAAACAACTAGCTATTTATCAGGTATAAGAAAGCTTCAAAAAGAAATGCTGTAAGTTTTAAATCAAAAAATATTGCACTTATCGTGGTTTTCCCCCTAAAAATATTTAAATATGCATACATGGGCTTGCTCCCATTCTTGACTAGGAGTTCTAATTTGGAGACATTTTTTAATGAGTGGCTTATATAGAAGAACAAAATCAATGCTAATTTTAAATGAAAATAAGATAGTTTATATATATAGATTTGATTTTTTTTATCAATGTCTTACTCTAAAACATAGGTTCTCAACTTTTTTGAAATGACGCCCCCTTTTCTAGTGAATATTTCTATACCGTCCGCCTCCCACTCCTGAGAAATAAGAGCGTACATAATACATGGCGAAAACAAGAATTAAATTTTAAATATATTCTATAACTAATAGAATATATTTTTTTATTTGGTTTTTCTTTTCTAAAGCCCTCAATTTTTTTTACTTACAAATCTGAAATAGCTCTATTGCCAAGAATATATTTAAAAATGTGTAATCCTTACTAATATTATATACGTGAAAGTTTGTGTGTATGTTTGGTAGTCTTTCACGCAAAAAACTGAATGGATTATAATGAAACTTTACAGTAATATAGCTTATACATCAGAATAACATATAGGCTATTATTTATAAAGATATTGTGTGTGAAATGTCCAAAATATAACGATAATTGTCAAGTAAGTAGGAAAAAATTCTGCCATCTGCAAAAAAGCCCGCGACAGCATATATCTATCTTTTATGTGTGAAGCAAAACTTTGCATTTTGTTTTGTCTACGCCAGGTGGCAGGAACTGAGAAAGCTTGAACAGGCGGAGTGTGAGGCTGATTACAATTTTAACATAAAATAAATACAACAAAAGTAATATTAACGTATTACACTTCCAAATATAAATTATTTATACTATTTTAAGCATTCATTACACAAAATTTGTAACAATGTGTTAATTTGCTGAGCAGAGATCAGCTTAGGAAGGTGTTTTCAAAAACCAACCCACAAGAGAGTTTCGGGGAGTTATAGATAAAAAAAATCCTTTTTATCAGCTATTAGATCTGCAGACTTAAAATTTAACAAACAGGGGTTTTTATTATTATTCAGCTGAGATATGCAAAAATATTTTTTGTTTAATTTTCAATTCACGTTAAATTAACTATTAAATTAAAAACTTCTTTATCCTTCAATCTGTGTTGTTTAATTTTTCAATTCATCCGTGCGAAGAACAGGTATAACAGTTAGTAATATATATTTTTTGTAGATAGGATATTGTTGGAATTGAAACGCTATTGAATTTCTTCTTTATTTAAAAGAGAGGAATGAGAGAGAAATTTTAAGCTTACTTGTTATAAGCACTGGCAAGGGTTTTGATGATGCGAACTAATCTATAATAAACTATTGCTTTCTAAATAAATAAACTGACAGTTTCAGACTTTAAAGAATTGTACGTTAACTACTGGTTAACATTTTTAATTATATTTCTTGGATAATATATGAAACAAAATGTAGTGGACGAAACATTTTTCCTACTGTTCACAGACTTCTTGAAAAGTATTTTTGTGTTAACATTTAAAGACATAAAATTTTTAATTTAACTAATGAGAAGGTTGAATTTGATGTATTTTAAGGAATTTGCTACTATCAGGCTCGATTTTACTTAAGAACAATCGTAAGTTGCTGCGTTCAATAACATGGAATCGATTTCTCGTTTTGGCTACTAATGTTGCTACAGCACTAAATCCATATTCTGCTAAATAGGAATGCTATCAGAAATGTTGAACAGTTAACCATAATCCTGGGTATAGTTGCGAAATCAACTTCTGCAGCCAAAATTCTTGGTAGCCATCCTTGAATTTAATTTTTAATTCCACATTTGTCGTCAATTCTATTAGTTCTTCTAACTGGGATGAACCTACCTTACGTTAATTGTATATATTTAAATTTTAAGTACATGCAATCAACATAAGGTAGTCAGTATTTAAGTTTACTCTTGTTAGTACATAATCAGCGTGTTTTTTAGACTATATTTGATTAATCTGCCCCTAACCCTCCATACCATCTCAATACCAACTAATTTACTGCCCCTCCCCCACGAAAGCCTTAAACGCCCACAAGGGGGCGTTATCGCCCTCGTTGAGAACCTATGCTCTAAATCAGTGGTTCCCAAAATGGTCTATATAGACCCCCAGGGGTCGATGACGACATGCAAGAGGTCTACGTCAATGGAAAAACAATTTGGGGGTCCATGATGTGTAAATGGGGGTCTACGATAGTGGCTCTCATTAAACCAGATTATGACTTTAATTTTAAAAGGAAATTTAATCAAGTGAAAACTTACCAATTTAACAGATTTAATTACTAAATTTAATTAGGTTAATTTTTGCAGTTACCAGGCAACAACATACATCTTATTAAAACAAGGACCACATTTCAGCCTTTCTTGCCAGAATTAAGCTATGGGAGTATAATTTTGGACGTCGCAAATTTTCCCAGTTTCTCAATTGTCACAGACAATCTGCCCGGAAAAAGACGTTTTAACCTACGTTCACAACATTTAAATGCCCTTTTTTAGATTTTGGAATTACATTTGAGAATGTTATGACTATCGTAATACCACAGTAGGTAATGAATTCATATGATCACTTTGAAAAAAAAAGTATCAGATTACAAGAATTAGGCACTAGGTATAAGCACAAACGAAGATCTTATAGTAGAGTTTAGAAACGGATGTCACAAGTTTGGCTTTAAAAAGATATACCTGTTGTTTATTCCATATTATGGAACATCTTAAGGAAGTTTTTAATTGTTTTTCCCATTGAGAAGGAGTTTCAGCGTGCTTGCCAATCTCCAAAACAAAAAGAAGTGAAGAAAGAAAAGACTGGACACTATTAACCGGGGAGAAATTTAGGGTTAAACCTGGCAAGATTGATGCTAAATGTTGAAAATTTGTTATTGCATCCTCAAATTTATTTCTCCCACTAAAAGCATTTGTTTGTTGCTCAGTTATTTTATGTAACAATTAATTAAATTTTTATGTATAACATGCATTAATTAAATTTTAATTTAATTAATTAACATATGTTTTCTAAAGTTTTAAACTATACTTCACACATTTAAAAATTTAAATCTTTTAAAGTAAGTAGCTCTATACCTGCTTTCAAAAGCACATTTAATTTGATGAATTTACAAAATTGCAATATTAGGTAGGTAGGGGTCTACCCCTAACCGCAAAACCTGTCAAGGGGTCTATGGGGCAAAAAAGTTTGGGAACCTCTGATCTAAATGAAAGCGAGGGCAGTGGGAGATGGACCTCGTAATTTTATGCATTTAGCTAATGAAATTCT
The DNA here is from genome assembly GCA_019973955.1 of Trichonephila inaurata madagascariensis. NCBI lineage: Eukaryota > Metazoa > Arthropoda > Arachnida > Araneae > Nephilidae > Trichonephila > Trichonephila inaurata. Next base: position 78,889 of record BMAV01009921.1, read on the forward strand.
CCTAATTTTTAAATGCAACGACAACCAAGGTCCATTTTAATTATTTGTGAAAACAAGTAAATCCAGAATAAAGTACTTTTGTATTATTGGTAAGGGGAAATTTCTTCACGAATCTTCACTTGTTCTTGCAATGGGCTCTTCCAAAACAAAAATATCTTTGATAGTTCTTAGTTTTAAAAGGAAGGGAAAATGTTACTTTTTGATTGAAACTTTTTATTTAAATAATATAAAAAATATTAATATATTGTTCATGGCAGTCCAATGTGGTTTACGTGTATGCATATAATCGGCTTTCTGATATCTTCGTTATCTTGTTTCTCTGACAACTTGGAACTTTTCTTCCAAAAACCCGCTGATTCCTGACTTAGAATAATTCTGTCAGCAAATAAAAAAATTTTTTTTTCTTGACTATACACATCTTGCATTTGAGATGACCCCTCCTGAATTTTCCATAGGTGTTATCTAACACCTTATGAAGAGTAGTTCTCACATCGTTACTCCGAATTATCAGTACTGTCTCGGATTGATAACGATCTTGTTGTATCCTTTATGCATTTACCTGCCATTGATTGCACTTTGATATTGATTCATTTTAGAAAAAATCTTAAATTATGTAAAGTATCGTTGTTTTGTAGAAAAATGAAACTGTATCGTGACGAAATAAATTATCTTTCCAATTACAAACTTGCTGGCGAAGTTTTTAAATGCGTGAATAAAATCTGGAGTATTTTTTTAAAAATCATAAAATTTAAGCGTCAGTTCCGAACCCAGGTACTACCGTTTATGAAGAAGCGCCTTTAACGTTCACGCCGCGATTCCTTGGGGGGGGGAACAGTGAAAAGACCTTTAAAATAAAAGGAAGAGATGTTCAATTTCGCATTGCGTTATTTGTTAAAGTTTAAATTTTTTTTCGGGTTTAAATTTTTAAGTTAATGCCTTCGAACTTCATATATCGATTGCAAACAACGGTAATTTTTAAACAAAAAAATGCAACACAAATAATGTTTAAATATTTCTCGCAAAAAGGGAAAAAACGAAAGGCACAATTTTTTTTTAAAACCGTAATTTTCAAGATATTTTATCAATCTTTGTACAGATTACGGATAATATCGTTCTACACACGGAAAAAAAGTTTCGTGAGATTATTTTTATAAATAAAGAAGTTATTAAGTATTTAAATAAAATTTTGAGTATTTTTTGAAAAATCGTAAAAAACAACAGTTTTTGACATTTAATTTTTTAAATGACTGATTCTAAAAGAGAAAAACATGAATTTTTTTAGTGTAAAATATTTTTCATTTTACGCGAAAGAAAATGCAAGCGGAAAGACTTAGAAATCATACTCACAAAAACGTATCGATTTTGACTCATTTTAAAAAAGTCGTAAAAAATAGAAAATACCATTTTTTTGTAAAATAAATTATACCATATCGTGGCGAAATAAATGATCTTTCTGATTCTGTAATTATTTTTTGTTTGAGTCTCATAGAAAAAATTAGATCGTGTTTTAAAAACTTCGGGGACAAAAAAAAATGTTTCACCTTTCGGTTTTTGAGCAAAATAAATCAAAACACTCGAGCTAAAAACTAGTGAAAAGCGATTGAAAATTTTGTAAACACAATCTCTTATTGCCAAACTATTGAAAGAAATGTAGTGTTGCCACTAAATTTTAAGACAAGAAATAATTTGTATTATTTCTTTAAAAGAATTTTTTAAAACTGTATTTCCCAAAATCTGCTCCTAAAACTAATTTTTGACAGCTTTTAAGCCATTTAAATGCCTTCTTCCGGTAGATGACAGGCTCACTTCCGATTTTTTAATTTTATAAAATTGATTATAACTTGACCTCAAGGCAACGTAGAAACAAAACAAAAAATGTTTTGTAAAGCCAAAAGATAGCTCTATTCAATAAAATAAAAAACAAAAAATATGTTTTTTTGACAGAATTTGGCCGTTACAACGTGTTCGCATACCTTAACAAAATAAGCGATGTCGCTTTTAGAGCAGGGTTTTGTTATTTTATTCTGTTCGATATTGAACCACCTAGATATCTTAGGAAATGAGATGGAGACCACCAGCTATCTCGTTATAGCTAGCAGTGCCGGTCTCTAATGTTGAATGTTTCATACTGAGTCGCTTCAAATGAAATGGCAGGAAATAATGAGCTACAAAACAAATTTCACTCCCTTGAAACGAATCGCTGAGCATGGCATGTTGTTCAATTCGATTAGCAAATTTCAAATTAATTCTCTTCACATTGAGCATATTTATCTTGTACAAAAGCAACTGTTGCTCAGTGAAAATCTTCCTTTATACAAAGTCCATATTAATGTTAAAATGTAGAAATCAGCTAATCTGTAGATTAGCTAGGTAATTTGCACATTAACAAGGGGCATCCATTAAAGTGCGGAAAATTATTTAATTCCTCAAATTACCCAGATAATCTGCTCATTATCTACTAAGTAATTAAAATGATAATAAGATCTTTGGTGCAATAAAGCAACTTTACTGTACGCTTAAATTAAATGCTGTTCATTTAATTTTCGATATCTAAAGAATCAAGTTAATACAACAGAACACACAGTCATCGCATTAGTTGATGGCAAGGCGCTCGCTTCTAATTTATTCCTGTAATCAGCGTAATCCCTAATTTTTTTTATTTCAGAATAAAACTAATTTTTGAAGGGAGAGGTTGTTATAAATCTCTCTTAATTTTAATATATATATATTTTTTATGGTTTTATTATGCACATTTGGTAGTAAGAAATTGATCTTTTTTCAAAATAAATACTTTTATCGCTTCTGGTACTTAAAGTAAATAAACTTTCTCTTTCACACTACATCATTTGGACAAATTTTCAAAATTTGTTTGTAGTTAGTAGTTAATTATAACGGTATAATTTTAATTGAATAGGCAGATATTGGATTTTTAAGTATAAAAATAATTATAACTATTGTACTGCATTTTTTGGAGTGAGTGAATATTAACGTCGCACTGTTCAACTACACGAGGGCTTTTGGCAACGGACCACGTAATTTTGAACCATGGTCAAGTGACGTGGATGACACCTGTGAGCTGGAACCCCCTTCTCCTAACTACCACACCACACCAACTTAGAAGGAATATCCTACCAATACTTAGCAGGAAAATTCTTTGAAATCCACTCTTCAAGATATATGGCAGCACGGGTTCTATGATGAGTATTTTTTGCGGGGAAGGCGAATAGTTTTGTAGTAGATATTGGGATTTTCAACTGACGGCGTTTTCAGCGCATTGCAAAAATTATCATTTTGTCCCGAAAAATAGTTTATGCCAAAATTTAAGTCTCTTATGTTTTTGTATGAATGAAGACCTTAGAAAACGATTTGACTATTTATTTTAAATGAACGGTGTATATAATTAATTTTACAGCGGAATATCTTTAATTTATTAGCTCTAACGGATTAAATTTCCCAAAGTGGAGTATTTTTGTTTATGTATTCCCTTAATTTTCAATTAGTGATCCAAAAAATATTGCATGAAAAAACTGCAGTAATCATAATCGGTAGATAAAGCATTAACGTGCATCGCTCCCCTACACGGCGGACCTTACAAAGCTTTATACGGCTGGAGCTATGAAAATACTAGACATTTTTCCAACTTGACTCTATCGTCAAAATTTTCGCTATGTTTTTTATTGAATATCATTATAATTTAAGAAACGGCGTTGTTGCGAATATTACAGTTTTAACATAAAATAAATCAACAGAAAGTAATATTAATGTATACATTTTAGATATAAATTATTTTTCACTATTTTAAGCGTTCATTACACAAAACTTTTAACAATGTGTTACTTTTGCTGAGCAGAGATCAGCTTAGGGAGGATATTTTCAAAATCGACCCTCAAAAAGTTTTCGGGGAGTAATAAAAAAAATCGCCATCTGCTATTTGATCTACAGACTTAAAATTTAACAAAGGTGTTTTTTTCTTTTTATTTTGTTCAGTTGAGATATGCAAAAAGCTTATTTTTTTAATTTGCAATTCACGCAAAATTAACTCATTAAAAAACTTCTTTATCCTTCAATCTCTCTCTGTGTTGTTTAATTTTTCAGTTCACCCGTGCGAAGAACGGGTATACCATCTATTACTTAAATAAATATAAAAAGCTTGCTTTTTATTTTTTACGGATTATCTTTTGAACATTTCTCAAATATCTTACATATATATATATATATATATATATTGCATTTTTCTCTCCAAAATGATGAACCTTCCTTAAATATTCCTTCCGCAACAAGTCTTCTGCCTACAAGGGGAAAAAATGGATAATGTACGTTTCACTTAATTTATACCACAAAAGTAATTTATGTTTCTTTAAATATAAAATCATGATATCTTAATCATAAATTTTTGGCAATTACGTATTTACCCACGTCATTGGCGATTTTTGTCGCATAATAGGTTGAAAAATACAGCCGATGAGTTAGTGAGAGGATATTAACGTCGCACTATTCGAGGGCTTTTGGCGACGGATCTCGTAATTTTGAAACGTAGTCAAGTGACAAGGAGGACCACCTGAGCTGCACTCCCTCTCCTAACTTCCACACCACACCAAGGGAGGACATTTGAGCTTCGAAATATTTAAATTGCATCGCTCCCCTACACGGCGGGCTCTTCAGCGGTACTGGGCTCGAACTCATGACACGCTGGTCACGAGTTCGTTACCTTGATCACTAGGTTACCTGACCACAAAAATACAGCCAAAAGGCTAAAAATAGATTCAAAATAAAATTGGCTGTCATTTTTAATATATAAAGACCCTCACGATTGACTTGTAGTTAATATTTGACAGAGATTAATACGTAAGAAACAAATATTTTCTAATTACAATTAGTCGTATTAAATTAAATATTTTTATTTATTTTTCACAGTATGTTTTTGAATTAATACTCAACTCAACTAATGATTCTTTATTCCATTAATATATTATGTCTTAATTGTCAAAACTAATGAGTCATTAACAAATAAATTTTTTTAAGGCTCGTAGGAAAGTTAATATTGTTCTTGACATTTTTGATGGGAAATATTTCCTGAAAAAACAAATCAATTATTCAAAATCCGTCGAGCAAAGCTTACCTAAAGTGGAATGAATGAAATGTTTTAAGTTAAGTTCTTTATTCAAGATTATGTTTTGACAGTTTTTTTAACGCCTTACACACTTCCTCATACATCTTCTTCACGTACAATGATTTCAAAATAGTTTCCTGCTAAAAAATTATCAAGTTTTTAAAGTTTTATAGCAAAGTTTTGAGCTGCTGCTCCGTCAAGTTTAAAAATAAATAAATCACATTATCGTTTTGGCGAAGTAGCATATGTGAACCACTCAACAAGATTAAATTTAAATAAACCACTATCCACTATCGATTGGTGAAGTAGTACATGAACTACTAAAAAAGATTAAATGTAAATAATGTTTTTAAAATTGCTGTTCTATTAATAAAATATTTTTATTGAAAAAAATGGCGTCTTAGTTTGTTTCTTTTGGTGCCTTAAAATTATTTAAAAGTAACTTAAATACGTAAAAGCTGCATTGTCTTTCTTTAAACATAAATCAAATTTCTTTTCTTTGTACACATATAGTAAAGTTCGCATGTGTTGCCATTCTGTTCAACATTATGGACACAATTTATAATGGTCACATGGTAAAGGAAATCACGTGCTCTCCGTTGAATTTAAAACACACAAAACAACCAATGGCACAATTGCACTTCTAATATTTATTTCACTCTAAAATACAGTTTTCCACAAAATTCCTGAAATTTGTTCATACCTTTCATTATTCTGTTACTTACTGCTAATTTTTAAATATTTCTCTGAAAGTGTTTATTTTTATTACATTTCGCTATGTTTAAAATGCCTCTTCACACTATAATATCTTAATTCAATATAAATAATTAAATTTGATTGGCAAAAATGTATTTATCCTTGTAATTCGATAATCGAGTGTAAAACAGAAAACTTCTCTAAAAAAAGAAAAACGTTATCCCAGTTGAAAGATATTTGCTAAAAATTATATTTGTGATTTTTAAAAGTATTTATTTCCTTATTTATCTGCACCCTTTATCTGTTCTAAGATGGGGGCAAAAATGTGTCCGCAAATACCACGTCCGCAACTACCACGCTACCGTTAAACTTGTAGTAGCTGTTATGTTTGTAAAAGTTTATAAGATCAAGTTTCAAATTTGATAATTGTCTAAGGATGTTTAACTATTAATATTCTTCAAAAAGATTTTCCCAAAATTTAAAGCAAATTTTTTTACACGTGTACTTTTAAATCAAGTGCATTTTGTTGACCTTGTACGTTATTATTGTTGACAAATATGTATTTTTTAAAAGATAGTTGCTACAAAAAGCAAAAGTTGGCAACAATGAAGCCCATGAACTGATTGGCAGGAAACATGTGATTGCAGTTATCATATGACTACAACTTCACATGAATTTAGCCCAGTGATGAGCAGAATTTTTCTATTCATTATTCCATTTGCCTTAGACTTTACAGATCAGAATTTATTTCACGAATTTCTTTTTATAAAAATCGTTGATATGTACAGTTAAAAGAAACAACAAAAGAAAATTTTAAAAAATTGCAGCATTCTTTCTTAAAAAAATGACGAATTCAATATTTCTTTCATCAGATAAAAAAATGCATCATATTTGCTTCAGCAATTCATATTTCTTTGCGTCTTATGTGAATGATTCTCTTTTCACACATATTTGTGGCATTTATTTGGGTTACTATATTCTTAAATTCCGAAATAGGACTTCCCAACAATACTTATTTAATGATGTTGCAATTTTTTTTTCGCTAGCATATCCTTTATGAATCATGCATATTTCACACCCGATTCGAATTTGGTTGAGCTACGCTTTTCTTTCTTCTTGCTGCTGTCAGAAATAGGAATTTTTGTTTCTTTTATAGTTCACGTTCCAACAATTCCCCTTTAATTTTTTTTTGCTGCAAATATTATACAGGTTGGCCAAAAAGTATGGCTGGACTTTCAAAAATGAATTAAAATAAACAAAGTTTTTCACATACTTTTTTCCTGTTCCACAAAGAAAAGATCAAGTTTCTGTTTAAGAAAATGCAAACTAGATGGTGCAACATTCTTGTTTCAGAAATGACTTCATCGCAAGAACAAGCATAAGTTGTACCATAGTTTATTGAATTTAAATCTGTTCCGACCCGTTGGTCGCGGGTATGAGAGGGTTCTAAAAGA
>BMAV01009923.1:0-45000 GCA_019973955.1 Trichonephila inaurata madagascariensis
TAAGGTATCCGAATAGTTCGGAACCGTGATTTTAACCATAAATGGATAATTTCATGATTGTGTCACTTATATTGAATACATGTATGAAATTGTTTTAGGAATTTTGACAAAAACTATTTAAATGCAATATTTTGGCAAAAAATTAGCTTAGAATAATTTTTTTCCAAGTTCTCCTTTTGAAAATGCTTCTATTATAATAATATTTTGCCGTGATGTTAAGACCTCTGACAGAGGCTCAACTGAGTTTTGAAAAATTACCATTATTTTCAAGTTACAATCCATTGAAATATATAATTATCGGCGTTTTTTTTTAAAAATTTCTCCCTCTGTTATCGTAAGACATGGATAAACCCACTTCTAGTTATATATTTCAAAATTCTAGTTGACACTATACAGAGGTCTGAGCTATATACAGGCAAAATATTTTTTGATAGAAGCATTTTTCACAAAAGAGAATATTTTAAAAAGGGGGTCATTTATGTTCATTTTTGTCAAAATATTGTTTAAATAATTTTTATTGTAATACTATTCTTAAAACAATTTTATACACGTTTTCTAATCTAAATGACACTAAATATCATAAATATTATCCATTTATACGCTTTTGCAAAATCACGGTTCCGAACGTAGTCGGATACCTTAAATAAGCACTATTTCGATATATGTAGAGGCCTGAGATTTTTTTCTAAGCTCGTCTCTTTTTTTTATTTTTAAAACTCTCATTTTTATACCCGGCATATAACGCGTACCCGTAAATTTTGATCTTATTTTTTGTTTAAAAGTGCGCGTTATACGCCGGACTTTACGGTACTCTATTAGTTACCAACGAGATTTTTTCATGATTGCTTTAAGAAAACAATGTTCGTTTTCTCCATGTGCTTTGCTCAAACTATCTTCTGTGTTGATATTTTTTTCTTCTTTTTTTCTTTGAGCTTTGGGGGAAGGTGTGCGTGAGGGGCAAAGAACAAACTAATTGATCTCGGGGAATTCGAGGCCTCCTCTTTAGGGGTGTGATGGAATTACTTTTACTTTCACCTGCAGGTACCTCGCGGGCTAACGATGAATTGTTATGCTCTGACAAAGCTACTATCCCAGGCCATTCCGAATCCAAGCATCGTGAACTCCCAGTTTCAGTTTGAAGAAAGAGGTCATTAAACACCTGATAGTGAAAGCTAAGATTTTTTTTTTACTAGGGTCAAAAGAATGACACTGAACAAAACTGCGCTTACTAAAGAACAAAGCAACGGAAATTCCTAAAAAAATCAACTTTCTGCAACAATTGTCTGACTGTCTCTGTTGCTGAAGGTTGGACGCGGATGGTCACGGTAACGTGAAGAAAAATGTTACCGAGTTATTTGTGATTTCATTTAATTGAAGTTTAACACTGAAAATGAGAATTATACTTTAGAATTCTAAACACTGCTATCTGACTGTTTTCCAGTCATTTCCTGTTTACTAACGATGGGTGGAGGTCTTGATGTTTCAGTGTCTATTCTTTGATTATTATTATTTTTTGTCTCTAGATTAATTTGTTGATTAAAACATAAACTTATTGTTTGGTTTTGCACTGCTGCTTTTGCGTACTTTTCTGACTGTAAAATATATAAGACGGTTCATGTTTTTTTGATGATATGACTAGACAAAATATAAATATATTCCATGTCGTTTGTTCAGTTCGTGAACTTGACTAAAAATAATAAAAATTTGACTGTTATGAAAAACTTTCACATAAAATTCAAAACGAAAAACACTTTCGATATATTTTAAAATTTCAGCATGTTGGTATTATATGTATTTTTATACAATTAGTAAACAGTATAGTATTACATTTTAAAATAAATTTTTCAGTTATCGATTTTTTGAACGTTTTGTTCAAGTTTGATATAAGTGGTTTTTTAATTTGTATGATACTGATAAATTCTAAGAAAATTATTTCTGTATATTAAGGCAGTGTTCCACAACCCCCGGTCCGCGGACCGGTACCGGTTAACACAAGAAATATTAAATTATTTTTCTTTTATTTACTGTGGTATATTTTTCTTAGGTTTGGGCTACTTTTTATGAAAATCACTTAATATTCATTTTTTGGTGTAGTTATAGTTTATTCAGAAGTCAAGATTAAATACAATTAAATTAAAAAATTTTTAAATCAAAAAAAGTCTAAATAAAATCAATTAACATCCCTCCTTTCCCCAGCGGGCCGCGGTAGAACTAACAAACGTTGACCGGTCCGCGGCGATAAAAAGGTTGCGAAGCACTGTATTAAGGTATCCGACTACGTTCGGAACCGTGATTTTGCAAAAGCGTATAAATGGATAATATTAACGATATTTAGTCTCACTTAGATTAGAAAATGTATATAAAATTGTTTTAAGAATAGTATTACAATAAAAAATTATTTAAGTACAATATTTTGCCTTAAAATGAACATAGAAGGACCCATTTTCAAAATATTCTCCTTTTGTGAAAAATGCTTCTGTTATAATAATATTTTGCCTGTACATAGCTCAGACCTCTCTACAGAGGCTTAACTAGAGTTTTTGAAATATATTAGAAGTGGGTTTATCCATGTTTTACGATAACAGAGGGGTGAAATTTTAAGAAAAAAACGCCGATAATTATTTCAATGGGTTGCAACTCGGAAAATAATGTGAATTTTTGAAAACTCTTAGTTGAGCCTCTGCACAGAGGCCTGAGCTATATACAGGCAAAATATTATTATAATAGAAGCATTTTTCACAAAAGGAGAACATTTTGAAAAAAAGTTTATTCTAAGTTAATTTTTTTTCGAAATATTGTATTTAAAAAATTTCTTTTGTCAAAATCTCCTTAAAACAATTTTATACATGTATTCTAATCTAAGTGACATTACATATCATGAAAATTATCCATTTATGCGCTTTTTTTAAAATCACGATTCCGAATGTAGTCGGATACCTTAAAGTGAATGTTGTTATTAGTTAACCCTCCAAATTCTGCGGTACATATGTAATATCATTAATTATCTTTCAAAAAATTGCGGTATACTAGACCATATAATGCCGTTAAAATTAAGGTTAACATTTTTTGTCAGTGAAAATCTTAATTCGAGGATAATGTGCACATTATTCTGAAGTTGATTGCATATGTAAAATGCGACTTTAAGAGTATCACATTTTGGTATAGAAAGTGTTCCAATTATTAAAGTGCTGTTTCTCCTTGATTCTATTAATTGTTATTTGTCTCATCTAATAGATTTTTTAAAAATTTATTATTTTTGTTCCATAGTCCAAAAATTTATTTAAAGTTTTCCCATAATTTATTTCCCTCTGATAGTTTGTTTTCTTTAATTAATAAAGAATATAAAAATGGCATTATTATTTCTGTTCATTCCTAAAGAAGGATTTAAAAATACTGCGATTATAATAATTACAACAAATGACTGAAAATGATTTGGGATTTCTTCTCTATCTAAATGATGTTAATTTTAAGATTTTGTTCCATAATTGTTTGTAATTTTGAAATTTTGCTCACTTTCTCCGTGTTACTTATTTAATTTTCGAAATTTTTCATGCGAACGACATGATATGACCATATTACGACAAGAATACTTAAATGAAATTAACAGAAGTTCCTTAGAAATTTTTATTGACATAGATGCGTGCGTATATTATTTCTGTCTACTCAAATATTTTCATTTTTTTTTTTTAAAAATACTTTTATTGGTTAATTTATAAAGCCATTTCTTAATAATTTCGATTAAAACATTTAATGCTTGGTCAATATAAACCAGAAGGTAATGTTATAATGATAAAGATGCATAGATTATAAGGATTTATTACACTCAATATCACTTGTTTTAGAACATATAAGGATTCATTTATGATTTAAAATTACATACCCAAATTTTCACTTGGAATATGCTAGTTAAATTAAAAAAAATTGAATTTTATTAAGAAATCCTTATTTTTCTCATTGCGCGTGACCATGCATAGCGGGAAAAAATCTATAACTCAAGATTATGATAATTTAAATATTTTATTTCAAGTTTTTGAGAAAACTAGATTTCGTTTTGAACCAATTTACGACAATCTATTAAACCGTAATGGTAGATTTATATTAATGTGGATTTAGGTCAATTGTTTTAGTCTCCTTGAGATATTTGATTTAATTTGAGATTTTATCTATAGTACTAGAAATTCAATTTTTATTTTTAAAAAAAAAAACATTGACATTAAATAACCAAGAAAATCAATTATTTTGAAATTTTTATTAAGATTTCAAAAGTTGAAACTTTTATATATATTTATAAAATTGGTAAATAATTAAAATCCCTTTGTTTGTATGAAATTTTTGGAACCGAATACGCGAAACGTATTTTCAATGGCGTATAAAGGGAAATATTTATGATATTTGGTCACTTAGATTAGAAAATGAATAAAATTTTTTTAAGAATATATTACAAAAAAAAACTTTTAAAATACAATATTTTAAAAAATGACTAGAATGCAATTTTCAAAAATTCTCCTTTTAAAAAAACTTCTTTTATAATAATTTTTTACCTGTAAAAGCCGATTTTAGAGGCCCTTTAAAATTTTTTTGAAAATATAACTTAGAAGTGTTTTTCCTTTTTTACGACAATAAAAGGGGGAGAAATTTTAAGAAAAAAACGCCGAAAATTATTTTAATTTGGGAGAACTCTGAAAATAATTTTTTTCAAAATATAGTTGAGCCTGTAAGGGTCGGCTATATAAGGCAAAAAAATTTTTAAAAGATTTTTTAAAGAATTTTTGAAAAGGTTATTCTAGTTAATTTTTTTCCGAAATATTTCTTTCTTTTTTTTAAAAAACTTTAAAAAATTTTTTCATGTATTTAATTAAGTACACCAAAAACATGAAAATTTTCCCTTTATCCTTTTAAAAAATGGTTCCAAAAGGGTTGGATCCCAAAACTTTAAAGGTTTGATTTTTTTAAAGGTAAATAAATTATTTAAAATTATATGAGCTCATCTGAAAAAAAGAAAGCTTAGCTTATGGGAAAAAAATGAATATTTAAGGGGTAAAAACAATTCTTTATACCCTAAACTTCCCTTCTTTTCACATTCACGGCCTAATTTAAAAAAATTTTCCAATTTGTTCACGAGCTTCAGGTTCGGGGACTTTCCACTGGTACACTAATTAAAGGTTTGGGCCTATATTCTCCATCTTTTTATCATTTCTAAAAAGTTCACCAAAAAATTCTTTTTAACAGAGAAAAAAAAAAAAATAATTGCTTGGAGAATGGTTCCCCAAAATACAGGGGGAATCGGAAATTTCCCGATTCGGGGTTTTTGAGTTACATCATATTGGAAGGAAGAACTTTTTAAAAAAACAAACCTCAGATAACATACTTCGTCTCCTGTTTTACATGGCTCGCCACAACCTTTTAAGATTCTCGTTTAAAAATTACAATGATCTGGGGGATTTGGTGAAACTAAAAATAAAAGATAAAAACACACACACACACTTTTTTTATTCCAAAAAATTGTTGGCCCTGGCCTTTGGTTTAGAAAGTCTAAATTTTTTATTTTTTTTGGGGGTACCAATGATTGGTGCTTGTTCTTTGGGGGAAAATGTGAAACACCCAGGTCTCATCACCAGCCTCAATCCGATTACAAAAAGGGGTCTTTTTTTGCGTGATATGTTGTCAATAACGTATCAGTGCTGGCTTAATGCAACATTGTACAATCTGGTATCTAGTGTATAATCAACTGTGTAATCTGGTGGCAGAAGAGTATAATATCAGAATTCTGAATCTCGTGAACACATACGACAAATTTTTAAATGTAGGAGATTATTGTATAAAGATATGAAGGGCGCTTCAGATATATAACAGATTTTTTTTTCTATAAATATTGTGTTTTTCATTTTGTATAACTGAATGGTCTTTGTTTTCCGAATGACCCTCATATTTTTTAATGACAGATATATACTTGTTATATATTTTTGTTAGATTTTCTGTTTATACAATTACTTATAATTAAAATTAATGTATGCTCCCTTTTATGAGATAAGAAGGCATATAATACTTATGTATACATGATATACTTTTATATCTATGTTTCAGGAGAACACATCATTTTTATGCTGTTCTATTACGATGTAATAATGTTAAGATTATATTCTTAAAAAGTTGTTGAAGATGTAAATGGTCTTTATATCTATTACTGTTAGTAATTAACATAATTATGAAATAAAAAAATATTTCCCTTTTTCTTAAGGTACATATTACTAATGATACATTGACTGCACTTGCTAGAATTTGAGAAAATTGACATTATAATAACAGAAAAGCATTGAAAGCTTCTTGGATAGGCGTCTTAACTCAAAAATGATTTTTGGCAACATTTATTCATAAAATGTTTGATTCCTTTGTAATAATGAATTCCTTTCCTAATACGTATGGCTCTTTAGTGTTTTTTGTCCACTAGCACTAAGGCATTTTGTAACAAATACAAGGTGTAGATGTCTTTACAATCATTAGTAACTTTTTTTGCTAAGTACTCAATAATGTTAATTTCGTGATGTCCCAAGACGTACTATAATCCCAAATAGTATACGCATATTCTCAAGGGTCTATATCTTCTCCAAAATAAGTCGTCACGAAACATTTTTGTTCAACCAAATCACAACGTCACCACGCTTTTAGAATATAAAGACATTCCACTGTTTAAGGCATTGCAATGTCGTGAGGGACCACCACATTTTTGCCATTCTATTATTACATAAACATAATAATTAATATAAGAAAAGGAAATTTTATTGCAGAAGGCATTTATCACCGGTACGAAATTTCAATTGTCTTTTCGATTATACGAAAACAGTTTAAAGAGAGAGAAAAAACAATAGATTTACGTCGTATTGGTGTTTACAATTCACCAATAAATAAAACTTGTCACTAAATGCACACATTTTTATTTCTGCACTTCTTCCGCACTTGTTTTATGAACTTGGCTTCCATCCAGGAAAGTAACAATAAGTTTCAAAATAAGTTTCGGTTCCGTTGCGTATACAGGATGATATCCACTTCAGATAAAGCACATTGCATCAAAACAAAGTATGAGAGCAATTTAATACTAAACTTAATCAAGTTCTATATATTACATCATAAAAATTTCCTCACATGACTTCAGTTTTGCCTACAATTTTAGGCAAATCCTTTGTTGTTCGAAAAGGGATATTCCTTTGACCTTGCTTTCTTATAATCGCTACCATAACGATGGTCATATATTATGGGGGTGCATTCTTTAAACAATAGTCAGAATGCTAGTACCGATATGACATATGGCTATACTTTAGATTGGACCCTGGAAAACAAAGAAAGAAAAGAGACATGATTTTTAAACGAGACTTCTATGCCTTCTTATGTTTTGTTATTGAAATATATCGTAGTATACATGAATTACATGGCATTTTAAACGAAGTCCTTTCTTGTGGGTTTTGTTAAACGTCTTAATGAAAATTGCATGCTTTCAAATGCCTATCTATGTATCCATCTATTTACACATACACTCTAAATTGTACAGCTATTCCCAAATTTTCATAATAATTTGTTGCTTTTTCATTTGTTTTAATTTGACTTTCTGAATTTTATTCAGATTTCTTTAGAATGATATTCTGAATTTCAACTTGTATGTAGTCGTATACTTACTAATCTATTTATTTGGAGTTTTTGTGACATATGTGGGATTCATTTGGTTTTTTAACCTATATAACTCTAAAATTATTATTTCTATAAATTAAAACTATTAGTTGTTGTTTATAATCAATCCTGAATTATATCGTATAGAAAAGATAGGAAGTTGAGCTTATTGTCGTTTTCCTGAACTTTTACAAAAAGACTTCTTTAAATTTTATCCCACCCTGTAATGAAAATAAAGCATTTTAAAATCTTCATTATAGGTATTAAAGATGATAGTGATCGTATTTGAAATAAAAAGAGAATTGAGCCAAAAAATACTGATAAATAAATAAGCTAACTTAAAAGTGAGAAAAAAGTTCTTCACCAGTCTGTCTGTTTTTTTAGTGCAAGAAATCGAAGAATAATGAAAGCACAAACCCCTCTGGCAAAATCTTTACAAAACTTAATATAACTAGCTTATTTCGATGTAACTCATCAAGCACAATTCGTATCTAAACAGAGCTTAAAAATTCCTAGCAGTTATATTATTAAAGACTTGCAGAAAGAAATATCTATTAGGTTCTTCACCTACACAGCTGCAAAATAAAGTTTAATCCATAGCTATACTTATAAAAGGAATCAGTGATATCTGCTTTTACCAATCTTTACACCGACTTCCTTCTATTACGAAAAAGGATATAGAACTTTTCCAAAAAAGGAAAAACAGGAGATAAAAATAACAGAGTTTAAACCTGATTCCATAAAACCCATTCTGCACGTTCTGTAAAGGAACGAAACGAAGTATAACAATCCTATAATTTTATATCAGAAAAAGAAGATGGTATGTTGCGAGGAAACACGATATGCATAAAATGGGTGTGTAGTTAGTTCATTGCCTATCATGTCCCGATGAAAAAGCAATCTGATAACAAAACACTTTCTTTTTTCTTTTTTACTTAACACTCTTTATCTCTCGGTCCTGGATTCGAACAGAACGTGACGGTGAAAATAAAGTTGGATGCAATAAGTAATGTATCATGTCAAACGGTCAAACTGATCGAATGTAAGGTTGAAAATTTGAAAGCAGATAGGATGATCAGCATGGCAAGAAAGTGTTACTGCCACAAGCGGGGTCAACATACGTAAAACTGTGGGAGGCTTTGTAAGTAGTTCTGACCGCGATCCATTAATAAGTTTAGTCAATGCGACAAGCAAGAACCACGACGGATCGAATTAAGGTTAAGTATTTCCTTCACAGCGGACTTGAGGAAAAAGTCATGCAGAATTAATTTGTTGTTGGATATCTATATTTGGAATGAGTGGTCTCTTTTGATATTTTGTGTTGCTTGGGAGTGAGCTCAGGCAGTGAATGGAAATCAAAACCAATTTGAATGCATGAGTGATATATCTTGTTCTTTCTCTCATTTGCATAAGAACATAAAATGAATGCTTTTCTAATTGGTTTTTCTTGTTCAGTTCTAGTTAAGAGATAAAATTGACCTTAATAGAAGTAAATTGAATACAATTCGTAGAACTTGTTATTGGATTATGATTTAAATATGTGATCCCAAACAATAGTATGGGAGATTTTAGAACTGATTTACATTTCGCTTGAAGAGAATTGATATTTATATGATAATATTTTTTTTCATTTGTATATAGTTATGGCTATTTTTGTTAAATGTTAGAAAATAGAACCGCAATTCACATTTTAAATCATATTTTTTTTCTGGCACTTTATCCATCTGGAAAATGTTCCCTTATTATTGCACTATGATATTTCTATTAAGTACGTAGATTCAGATAACTTAATGTGTATTATATATTTTTCTTCAAATCTTTCAAATTTTCTTTAGTATATATTACATTTCTAAGTTCGTGTCTTAGGTTTTCCTTCATAAAGTTAATAACTTCTTTCGGTTACAGAGGAGAATTTAGTTTATATTTATTGAATGAATCCAGATTTCAAAATAACTGCCCAATGAAACAATATAACTGCCATCAACCGAATCTATAACTAAATTTTTTATCCAACCTGAAAAACATTCTGATAGTTGTAGTAATTAAAGGAATTATACAAAATTCACACATTTGTATAATACCTTAATATTATTAAGCCTTATTTTATCAGTTTTGTTTATTAGTACGTTAACAAACTCTTTAAACGAGATAATAGAGGAAATGTAACTAATAATAAAAGAAGCTTAATATAGTTAATTGTTTAATAAACAAAAAGAAAGTAAATTGGATAGATGTTTAATAAGGTAAAATGGATAGTATTAATATTTTTGCTTACTTTCCGTATGATGACAGCATTACTAAGTCAAATGCTATAAGTTCCATTTAATGAATTATTATCAAGATAAATAATAAAATACTTTCAACAAAATGTTGACAATGAATACCGCTATTTGTACATCACAAAAAGTAGAGCGAAAACAATATTATGGGATGATGAAGCAGGATATGACTCTAAATAATAAAAATCAGAAATAAAACGTGAAGTTTTTTTCTCATATTACAATGTAACATTTCCGCATTTTATAAACAACTTTTTAACATGGAATAAACCCGGAAATATGTATTAAAACCATTCCTATGATGTTTCCAGTGCAGTTCTTTTTTACTTTCGTGCTTTACAAATGATCGCGATGCTGCAAAATAATTCTTGATGCAAACATAGTTGATGTAACAACGTTTTGAACATGACACGTTTGTGTGTAACGTACGTCTGTGAAAAATCATTACTTTTTGGTGTTTTTCTCTCTTTCTCTTTTTCTCCAAGAATCTACAAATTTTTACTCTTTGTTTCAATCTGTATACATAATAATTAAATTATATTTATTACACATATCAATGTTAAACTTCTAAATCATGCCTAGCGTACTAAGGTGACCCAGAATTATTAAAAACTGAAATAAAAATAATTTTTAAAACAAGTTAAATGTAAAAAATTTATGTCATTAATTTAACTTTACAAAGGAGATATACTAAAAAGCATCAAGTTTGGATATCTCAACTAATTCTAAATTGTAAGAAAAATGTTTCAATACATGTGTATAATCCCATACTAAATTACTATAAATATACAATATTTAGGAATATAGCAAGACAGTACAGATTAAAGTAGAATTACCACATTTATAAAATAACAAAATCTTAGGCTTAAGAATGAGACTGCAGATTTGAACATTGTTTCAAGGTGCCAACCTTCCCTTTTATTTGCTTCTATTTTCAGGTGAAAATAAGAAAAGGAAATACATTTTGAAATTTTTTGTGAAAACTGGAAATAATTTCTAAAAATATAAAACCACCATTAATATTATACTATGAATCATTGTTCTACTTACTTAGAAATATGTAAGAAATTTCAAATTAAAATTAATTCTCAAAATAAAATCATTAATAACTAAAACAGCAAAATTTGTATACCAACTTACCAGTAAGAAACCATAAGGAAGGGCAAACTCAGGAAAGCATTCAAGGATAAAATTGTTCACAAAAATACTTAAATGAAAAGTTAACTATATATATATATGAAATTGTGTGAATGTACCGAATGCTTGAAATATTCAATACAAATATAATTACAAAGGTGCCTAGTACAAATTCAAACTTATACCTTCTTTTTCAATATAAATTCGTTATAGCCAGAAACTTACTAATAAATTTTAATAAAAAAAACTGAATAGTCAATTTGTTCATTTTCCCAAAGTATTTAGATAATTTAGCTTGTAGTAACATTTTAAATCACATTACATATGAAAATTTTTACCAAAAAGAAGTAACGGTTCCCAAATCCTTGCAGAACTCTAAATAATTCCACATAATTGATTTTATTATTTCTATGGATATCTTGATGCTGCAAATGTGTATCTTTGTGTATGCATGCATAAACGCATAATACACTAGAAATTAAAGTGATTGATGCATGTTCAGTTTATTTATAGTTAGTAACTATATTTTATACTTATTAATTTAGCAAATATATTAAAAAGCCTCATTGTGTTTAAAATGTACGAAAAATAACGGTTGTAAAATGTGTACTACTGTTATTACCGTCTGAAATAATGTTTACTCTTTGTCATCGAAAACTCTTTTTGCACATAGTGCGTAAATTTATACGTAATATTACCGTATTTTTAACTAATATTTATCTTCCAGAAACGTTTCATGAACATACCTATTTATAGTATATATTTTCATATCATATTTGAATCACCAAACTGAAATGAACTGTCCTTGCCATCCATTAGTGTGAGAGGGTCAGAAGGAAGATTAACCATAGTCAGAGTGAAACTCTATTTATTAATAATTCTCAACAAAGAAATTCAACAACCCAAGATAAGAAATGCACCAATTGCTAGGTATCGGAGCAATAGCGAGGTAGACGAGGTGCTAGAAGAATAAACAATAAATCGGATCACTTATGTCCAGGCAATACACCTTCTAATTCAAATCGTCCTAATCCAATTTAACAATTAATTGACCAAATCGTCAATCTTAATATTAATCAAATAAGCTACGAAGATCTCCCGCCTAGCTTCACGTTAATCAATCACTGCTATCCTTTAGCAGTCTAATGTCTCTTTTCTCTAACTCGAAAGTTTAATCTTTAAATACAAGCCTTGATTTGCATAATCACGTCTTCTTCTTTGGACGGAAGTTTTCAATAGAATAATTTTTAAAGACCCATTATTCCCCAAGAGGAAGGACTATTAGTAGGAAGAATGCGAATAGACCCGTTACAAAACGACCAAAAGTACTCTATATATGCAGAAAAATTTAATATAAAAAAAAAGAAAGACAACCAGTTTAACTCTCCTCCGAGTATAAAGCGTGATATAAATTGTTCATCCCTCTTTTATATGCAGGGTCACATTTCTCATTTAAAATCAGACAACTAGTTCAAGATCTTGAGCATTTCCGGAACACTATAATGAAGCCATTGAAATCATTTCCTGATAATGGCTATTAAACAAAGTGACAGGCCATTTCTTACAAGTGGTTAAACGTCTAATAATTGGTATTTTTCTTATCCCCCTTGTAGCTCGTCGTTGACAAAGAGATCAAAGATAAGATCCTGGAATTAGCTGTCTATTGCTTACAGAAGAAAAGAGGATGCAAGAAGACTCTAATCCTCAAAGAACTGGAGGTAAGCGACCTCGCTTTTAGTATTTTGTTCAACACTAAATTCATCTCCCAATTTATTATTGTTGTTCTTTTTTTCTCTATTCTTTTCCTTTGTTGCTGCCTGTGATGGCTCTAGTTCTAGCAACATTCTTTTCTGTGTTGATGCTGTCAACAGATAAACTCATCATGGAACCGTGGGCTATTTAGAACGATAATAAGGTCTAATATAATGAATGTGATTCGCGAAAGGAAAAAATAACTTCAAAAATATCAAGTCATACAGAGCACCTAAGTCTACAAATTGGGATGTGGTATTAATGAGAACAGAAATGCCAGCATTGTGTGTTTTGGGTCATTAAACTTAGTTGTAAATTTTTGTGCAATTAAATATTTTATTAGTTATGATTGATAGATGACCTTCAAGGCATCGTCTTTGCAGAATTTGTTTGAGGTGACCTTTAACTTTCAGACTTTCCCAAAAGTCAAACAAACTCCTTTCGAATGGGCTAATTTCATATGACTTCATAGGTAAGGACAATCGCGTGTTTCTAGCCAATTAGTTCATAACTGGCTAGATCCTAATCATACGATAAATACATTCATGTGTTTTCAGTTAATCAGTTCAAGCACTTCGTTGTTGCTAACCTTTACTCTTTCCAGAAATTTTATTTTAAGAAGACATATTTGTCAACAATAATAACGTACATAAACTTAACTCAGTGGCGCGACCCATGAAGGCTGAGGTCTACTGTGCCCAACTCAGTATATGCGACCTTGGGCCTTGAGGTGCTGGAGTAGATGTTCCGGTCAGGTTGTCAGTCTGACGCGAATAACGTAACATAAGTAAGCAAAATATACTTAAGGCTGTTTTCAGTTAATGTTAAAGAATAGGACCCGAATTTGGGACATTTTTTCAGATATAAAAGAAATGAAAAATTAATATGATTCTTTACAGACTATTCTC
Source organism: Trichonephila inaurata madagascariensis (assembly GCA_019973955.1). Taxonomy (NCBI): domain Eukaryota; kingdom Metazoa; phylum Arthropoda; class Arachnida; order Araneae; family Nephilidae; genus Trichonephila; species Trichonephila inaurata. Next base: position 13,736 of record BMAV01009923.1, read on the forward strand.
TTACTATTCTCTACTTACTTAACACTATTCTTCAGAGAGCAGCAATTTTTATCCCACTTCCATTTTACCGAGTTGATTCATTTTTTCTGGTATAAAATGTGTTTCGCATTTTTTATTCTATACCATAATGTTAAATGGGCATTGCCTTCACATATTAAAACAAAAAAGAAAGTATTCACGGAATATAGAAATTTTTAAAAAACACTATATTGTTAACAGAGGTACGAGTTATAATATTGCAAATTTCAATGGAAATTGGGTCATTTTTCTGTCTGAAAATGTGCTACACGTTTATAGTTAGAGCTCTCGTACATTTACCGAAGACAGCCTTAATATAAAAGTAAATGAAGAAAATAAGATTTTTTTTTTAACTTTAACATCTTTTTGACGAATTTTCTTTTAATTATATTTGAGCATCTTTACCCAATTGTGAAATTTTAAATTTTACAAATAGAACAAGTACAAGTTAATTTTATATCAGTTTTGAATTAAGTCGCGAACACTTGATTGCCTTTATCATGTAACAGTCATGAACTGAGCCCATTGAATATCTAAAATGGCATCTCTTTGCAAAGCTTTTCTAGCTAATTGTCTTAAACATCAATAATATTTCTACCATTAACTACCTTTATGAATTCGTAGACGTTATGTTGTTTTATGTCACTACAATTGTTAGAATTTAGACGGAGGAATGTGCATTTAATTACATTAAAACAAATTCAAAATAATAAGAAACGAGAAAGTTTTTGATTATTGTCACAGATAACTGTAACTTATAATTATACGTTTGAGATTGCGGATCACATAATTCCAAATACCTTGTTTAGCGATTTCGGACATGGTACGATTTACGCAAAATTTTATAATTTAATGATTTTCACAATTTTTTGGGCTGCCTCCTATGCGTATGTATGATTTAAAACAGGTTTTGGGATCAGAATTTCATAAAAAACTAGCCATTTAATTTTTTAAGGGAAAAACTTGAAACTTATGAAGTGATTTTAAAATGCTGTTACTCCTACTAAAATTGACGTACATATATGAAATTTGATTTACAAGTCCATTAAACTATGTATAACAAAAGTTGGTATGAGTTTTGCTATAACATGATTGGTATTTGTGCAATACTTCTTTTTATGAATGCTTATTGAAAATTCCTGAAAAAATGTGTAAATTCTAAATTAAATTATTTTTAAAAAAATAAGTATTGCTTTGATTGAAAAAGGCACACCAACTTTTATTCCATGTACTATTAGCAACAAGTGAAATTTTTTTTCAAGTATTAGGCACAATAGAAAAAAAGGCTTAGCATTTTAATTGAAGTCAAACTAGTTATTTTATCTTTCTGAGATAAGTTAGTTTAAAGTTTTGATTCGCCATTGGGATGTGAATGAAAACGAACGTAAAAGTTATTACAACTCTGTGTTTTTTAAACTTGGAGCTTTCAAATTTTTAGAGAGTATTGAAAAGTATATGAAAAATAATTTAGGCTAAAAAAATTAGATTCGATTTTTGTCAACTGGATCGCACTGTGTCCTCTTAAGTCCTTAATCAGATTGCACTAAAAACCATCGTTAAATTGAATGGGCTAAATTCATGCCGATCACATGATGAATACAATGACGTGTTTTTCATCGAGTTCGAAACTTATATCAGAATTGTATTTGTTGTTCGACTCGTAAAATTTAGATTAAATTTCTTTGATAATTGAGTAGAAATGCTCAAATATTTAACTCCTTCGAAGACTTTTTTGAAAATTTTAAAAAAAATTCTATATTATTACGTATTATTATTGTTGACAAATATGTACCTTTTTTAAAAAAAGTTTCTATAAAAAAAGCTAAAGTTGGCAACAACAAAGTGCATGAACTGATTGGTTGAAAACACGTGATTGTAATTATTCTGTGACTATGACGTCTGATGAATTTAATCCATTGTAAATGCTAACATGAATTTTAACTTTAATCACATTATTATATATAGAAACAAGTAATATAAAAAAATTTTTTAAGTTAACTCCTACTTAGATCAGCAAAGAAAAATTTTATTTTAGCTACTTTTTATTAAATAGTTACAATTAATATAAATATGTATATACATAGGACAGAATCACAACATTAAGTGGTCATTAATTTTTATTCATTATCATTAAAGTATCGTATTGTCATCCAAAACAGTCGTGAATATAAAATTTCAGTTCAACTGAAGGCTTTAAAACGTGAGAAAAAAACTTTTTCAAGTTTTGACACAAGTCGCCAACGTGGCTATATTGTAATTCTCTAAATAATTAGCTTTAATCATTTATTTTTTATTAATTTTAATTAAATTATTGTATTGTCATCCAAAATATAATCATGTATATTAAATTTCAGCTCCATTGAATGCTTTAAAATGTATTTTATTAACGATTGAAAATTCCACCTAGATAAGTACATAAACAAACAAATAAATAAATAAATATATAGAGAGCGTGAGTTAATTATAGGAATTGAAAATCAGACACAAATACATGATGCATTGGTATAGTTCCAGAAATATAAAAAAACATAACCTTGCATATTACAATTCAATTTATTTTTAAAAAAATTCCAAAACAGTGTATCGAATGTTGAAATATGTATTATAAGAAGCATAATATTCATGCAAGAAATAGGATCAGCAAGATCATCCATGATCCGCTGACATATTTTGGTTTTAGGCATTTGAAAAAGAAATAAAAATCACAAGGTTGAACATTATCAGTTGAGATATTTTGCATACAAAAACAACCATGTTTTGTATTGAATGAGATCAAAATTTTCAATGTAATGCCCTTGGAAAGTAATTTTACATTAAAGCATGTATATCGTATGACCTCTATTACACTGAAAATTCTTATACGACTACTGGAATGATTTAAAAGGGCATAATGTATTTCGAATTTATGTACTTTAGATTAGAATACAGTAAAAATTTTGGACTTTTGCAAAATTAGTTAAATAAATATTTTTGACAAAAATGAACATAGAATGACCCATTTTCAAGTTCTTTTTGAAAATTGTTCTATTATAATAATATTTTGCCTGTATATAGCTCGATCTCGACAGAGGCTCAACTAGAATTTTTGAAATATATAACTTAGAAGTGGGTTTATTCATATTTTACGACAACAGAGAGGAGCAATTTTAAGAAAAAAAACGCCAATAATTATTTAAATTGATGGTCTCTGAAAATAATGTGTATTTTTCAAAAATTCTAGTTAAGCCTCTGTAGAGAGGCATGAGCTATATACAGGCAAAATATTATTATAATAGAAACATTTTTTACAAAAGGAGAACATTTAGAAAAAAAAAATTATTCTAAATTAATTTTTTGCCAAAATATTGTATTTAAATAAAAATTTTTTGTTAAAATGTCCTTAAAATTATTTTATACATGTATTCTAATCTAAGTGACACTAAATATCATGACAATTATCCATTTATACGCTTTTTTAAAATCACGGTTCCGAACGTAGTCGGATACCTTAAGGTGAATAATAACAATTTTTTTCACATTCAGACTCATAATTACTCTAAGAAATATTTAGATATCAATCCGTATAAAATGCAAGCAAGGCTTCAATGAAGTCAAATTTTTGATGTAAGTTTTAAGAGTACAAGGGGCTTAAAATTTTAAATCTGAATTTTTGTTGGATCTTAATAACATTCTGTACGAATTATCTCTAACATGTGTTTCTACCATAAATAAATTAATGTTTGCAAAAATATTCACAACTATTTGAGTTTTCAAAGTATTCACTTCTACATTTTATATACATATTCAAAATTGCTACTTATTTAAAATTTAACGATAGTGTTTGAATAAAGTTTTTATCCATATTTACACGTATAATGTAACGCTTAATGCATTAATTCGAAATTAAACTATTAACAGAAATGAAAAAAACAAATCGAACTTTGCTGAGCCTTTTTTATGGAAAATTCCTAAATTCCTCAGATTAGGCCAAAAATTGGACGAAAAAGTTGCATGGAAAATGTATGTGTGATACGGCCTTTAGATAATTAAGGCCCTATCACACACACATATTTGGAGCAACCGTTTAGGACAGTTTTTCACCCAGATGACGGTGAAGGGTTGCAGTAAACAAAACCACATGCTCTGACATCAGACACGCTCTATATCCACATTGAAAAATTACTCTCCGATTTTTCTGCTTCGAAAATGAACATCCAATATTATTTCTTTTATTTCGTTCTCTCTTTTGTTGATGGACGTAAACAAAATGGAGCACCATTCTGCTTTAAAATATTTTACGCCGTACACCATTAAAACATTATACGCCATATCTGATGCGCTTGACGAAACCGAAGCCGCCATCTTGTCTATGACGTAGGGCACCGAAGAACCCCATTGCCTGGAATTTCAAGCAACTTTTATTTGGAACAACTTTTTCAGCTTACGGGGAAAAGGTTGTTTGGAGCCGTTACTATGGCAACTAGGTAGAAATTGTTCGGAATTGCTTCGAAATCGTTCCAAACGTGTACGTGTGATAATTTAGTGTTTCAATTAAATTTTAAAAAATTTTGTGTTTGATGTTTCATGAAAAAGGGCAATTTTCTTCGAAATGAAATTGTACAAGGAATATCATATGCTTACTATTAAATATATGCGGGATCCAATATACAATAGGGCAACTGAGAGATCTGCAGACCATCACAAATATTACGAAACTTTCTATCAGAATTGAATACCTTTTCCATATTTGATTATTAATGATGGATAGAGAAAAATGTGATGGAATCATAATTTTGCTTAACTGCAATTGTAACGCATATTTTAGTTGATGTAGTAATATAACTCTAAATTGCTATCTTATTCACTTTGATTATAGACTATAACAATAATTCCCACATTAGAAGAGACCCAGTTTTAAGAAAATCATAATTGTTCATTAATTTTAGATAACTTCTAGACATGACTCATTTACAAAACAAATTTTCCCATCTCCTTGCAATTTCACTACGCATGTTATGATTGCAAAAGCATTCAGCAAACTCCATCTTCTAAAATAATTAATCGCTTTCTTAGTAATTTTATCCAAATTCTATTGTTCGTTCGAAAAGTATTGTAATGGATTCTTATAACCGGATATTATATATCTTAAATATTTTTAATGTAGTTTTGAAGGACGGAGTGTATAAAGAAAAGTAAATCCCAAACACCTTCACTTAATGAAGAAATGTAAAAATTCGATTGAAGGATGAAGTAGTGAAAGATGAAAGGGTTTTTACTGAACACCATTTTCTCTAAAGAATGTTCATCCACCAATTCTCTAAAGAATGTTCATCCTACCAATTCTCTAAAGAATGTTCATCCACCATCTCTAAGAATTTCATCCACCAATTCTCTAAAGAATGTTCATCCAATTCTCTAAGAATGTTCATCCACCAATTTCTAAGAATTTCATCCACCAATTCTTAAAGAATGTTCATCCACCATTTCTAAGAATGTTCATCCGCCAATTCTTTAAAGAATGTTCATCCACCAATTCTCTAAAGAATGTTCATCCACCAATTCTCTAAAGAATGTTCATCCACCAATTCTCTAAAGAATGTTCATCCACCAATTCTCTAAAGAATGTTCATCCGCCAATTCTTTAAAGAATGTTCATCCGCCAATTCTAAAGAATGTTCATCCACCAATTCTCTAAAGAATGTTCATCCACCACAATTCTCTAAGAAAATGTTCATCCACCATTCTTAAGATGTTCATCCACCAATTCTCTAAAGAATGTTCATCCACCATATTCTTAAGGAATTGTTCAGAAAGAATTCCATCACCCTTGGGAAAGATTGTTTTGCCTTTAACTGCTATTGTGTAGTCTCATATACTCATTAGTTAGAATTCTTTACACTATTTTTTTTTAATGTTTTATTCTGAAAATAAAATATAGAAATGAAATCGTAGTTTAGTAATTGGATCGATTTGTTATATTTTTGAGACTGGAAAGCAAAGTTTAAAGGCATGGTTTAATGGGAGCCTCATGTCATTCCCACTCGGCCTCAATAAGATCACGATCCGAATAATTTTAATCGTAAAATATTATTCCCGGAAAATCGAAAAATATTATTCCCCTTCGAAAAACTGGGAATTTCGAACTTTATACCAACTGTAAACAGTGTAAGAATTGCACAGTTATGTCATGTCCCTGCTTAGGCCTGTACCTACCAGTACACACTATCATTATTCATTTAGTTGACAGGAGGTTGTTAGTCGAATTGGTTTGTGAGATTGTGAGTCTCGCCCATTTATTTGTTTTGAGTTACACTTTGTCCGAGTACTTGACAAAGCATGCTATATACTGTCTACTCAAAAGAGTTGCAGATAAGATCTACTTTGGCATAGGGCAGTGGCCCCCAATCCCCGGGTCGCTGACCGGTACCGGTCCATGGATCAAATGGTACCAGGCCTCCCAAGGAACACATTAAATTACTTCCAATTTATTTACTTTGGTGTATTTCTCGCGGGTTTGTGCAACTTTCATTTTATATTCATTTTTTTGGGGGTGTAATTGTATTTTATTTTGAAGCAATGTTTAAATACGAATAAATTAAAATTATTAAAACAAAGTAATCTAAAATATAAGCAATCAATGTTCTCCATTTCAACAGGTCGCATTAAAATTAACAAACGTTGATCAGTCCACTGCGCTAAAAAGGTTGTTGAGCCATTGGCATATATGGCAGTGATTCTCAAACTTCCAATATTGGCGACACAATATTCAATCATAATTTTCATCGCCCCCTCCTCCATACAATAACAATGTATTGAATTCAATAATACTATACTTTGACGTTAAACCTACAATACGACTTTAAATTCTTGCCACCGGCGTATATAAACGTCTCATTCAGCCATGGACGTATGCCTTTCCAAAGTACAATCTTTTGCGAAGGATTTACTAATTTCAGAGAATTTACTTATTTTTTCCTTTTCAACCCTTCCCCCATACACCACATACGCTCACCTATTTGTTAAATTGTGGCATTGGGAGCGAATCGCTTAATTTTTAATCGGCATTTAAGGGATGAATTATAAACCTTATAAATTATCAAGATAAGTGTTAATTTTTGTATATAATTTTATATGACAAGCCCATTGGGTCACTGGTAATTATTAAATTTGTTCTTAGTATTGTTAAATTAATTATAAAAATACATTGTGCAGTACTGATATATTTATAAGTATACATTTGTAGTTAATTTTTTATTGTGTCAGAATGTATTTTGTTTAGTAAATTAATAATTTTTTTAATAATACTTTGTTCTTGACTTTTCAATATGCTCGCACCCCCCCCTAGGGGGGCGCCCCACAGTTTGAGAAACACTCAAAAAGTTTTAAGAAGTCGCAGCTGAAAAATGTAATTCAGTTTAAAGAAGTTAAGTGAAATTTAAAAACTAGAATTTATCATACTCTTACTTTAGAATGTGCAGTAACAGTAGAGTATAATGATATCCATTTGCAGCATTGCAGCTGTTAAAATTTAAGCAAAGGCCTTTTTACATTTCTCTCTCATTCCTCTCTCTCTAAAAACAACAAATAACTTGTCACTCAGGTAAAAAAAATTCTCTTTTTTCGCATTTGCTTCTTTACTTTTCAAGGATCTAAATGCCCCGCATTTTCTACTAAGTGCACATTTCTGTACGTAACCACTAATTTCAGCAATGTATAGTGACTGATTACTGCTCGTAAACAGTAATTAGTTATTGAATTCAAGAAATTTTGCGCACTACAACACAGTGTAAAATTCCTTCATACTGCATACTCCATTGAGAACTTAATGGTTAATGCAATGGACGAGAATTCAGTGGATTCATCTCATACGCAACAACAAGCAAATGATTCACATGAAGGTGACGTAAGAGGTAGTAACTTTCTTGGCCATTTATTGATACGTATCAATAGCTAAATAAGTCAAGTATAGTGAAAGTATGAATGGACATTTGAGTGAGCTTAACAGATTGTTTGAGTTCGATGCACAACGGAGAATTTGTCAAGGAACTTATTGAAGCATAACAAAAATAAAGGAAGTAATATATGCGATATGTATCTACTTCCTCAGGAATATGCATGTTTAACGAGAACTATTCAGTTTTATGTCAATAAATTTGATTTGATCTATCTCTTGAGTAAATGATGGACTTAATCATGTTTTAAAGAGTCATTATAAAGGTAACATTTATTGAATGATTATTGAATGCTGTGGTTTTCTCACTCTAAAATATGACTCGGAATATGTGTTAATCACGATAATATGTTTAAAAAATATATATGATTAATGCATTTGTTTTGTAAACGGTTCAAAATTATTTAAAACTGACATTGATGGAGAATTTGTGTTCTCAATACCAATAATATTAAAATATATTATCTACTTATACTTAAGAAATATAAAGATAAGAAATATAAAAACTTAAAATTTTTTCCTGTTTGCATTGAACAGACATTTATCTTTTTACCGAAAGTAAATTTTACAAATACATGGCAAAATTGTTTTCAAAATAATTTTAAGGTATCCGACTACGTTCGGAACAGTGATTTTAAAAAAGCGCATAAATGGATAATTTTCATGATATTTAGTGTCACTTAGATTAGAATACATGTATAAAATTGTTTTAAGGACATTTTGACAAAAAAATTTATTTAAATACAATATTTCGGAAAAAAATTACCTTAGAATAACCTTTTTTCAAAATGTTCTCCTTTTGTGAAAAGCGCTTCTATTATAATAATATTTTGCTTGTCTATAGCTCAGACCTCTGTACTGAGGCTTAACTATGATTTTTGAAAAATTCACATTATTTTCAGAGTTACAACCCATTGAAACGATTATCGGCGATTTTTTCTTAAAATTTCTCCCCTCTGTTGTCGTAAAACATGGATAAACCCACTTCTAAGTTACATATTTCAAAAATTCTAGTTGAGCCTCTGTACAGAGGTCTGAGCTATATACAGGCGAAATATTATTATAATAGAAGCATTTTTCACAAAAGGAGAATATTTTGAAAATGGGTCATTCTATGTTAATTTTTTGTCAAAATATTGTACTTAAATATAATTTTTTATTATAATACTATTCTTAAAACAGTTTTATATACATTCTCTAATCTAAGTGACACTAAATATCATAAATAGTATCCATTTATACACTTTTGCAAAATCACGGTTCCGAACGTAGTCGGATACCTTAACTGACCCTCTTTACGAATTTATTGAACATGCAAACAATATTTAATATACAATAAAAAAAAGTTATACGCAAAATTATCAATGCTTAGCTTCCCGGTAAATCGAAGCATTTTTACAAAAATTCCCGGATGCAAACAATTTGCGAAAAAAAAAAGAAAAAAAGAATGGGCCTAATTTTTATGAAGTCATTGTCACATGATAGTTACAATTACATGTTTCCAGCCAATCAGTTCATAAATAAATCTGACGTCATAATCGTATGATAAAAGCAAACAAGTATTTCCAGCCTATTGGTTCAGGGGTGTTAAATTTCTCTAGAGGTCTGAAAATATAAACAGTTTTCAAACAGGTATAATTCTTTTAAATTTAAATTACATAATTCGAATCTCTTATACATTATTTATAAAAGAATGGGGTTCAGAAAAGTATAAAATGTTTAAAATATAATCATAATTTTAAAAATTATAAGCATATGAAAATAAGAAACTTTTCTATAAGAGATATTTATTATGTTTTACGTCGCGCATGCTATTTTCTAAAATAGTAGCTTTAATTACTAGCTATAAGTTGAATTATAAAGTTAAATGTATTCTTATTACATTGTAGCTATTTTTATATAAATAAAATAATAACACATATTTTAATAAATAAACAAATACATTTTTAAAAAATATTTAAAAAATTGCAATATTTTACAAATATTTTGAAATACAAAAGATGTATAGTACTAAAATTAGGGGTAGGGCTTAAAGAGTATAATGCATTTTATAATTCTATAAAGTTTTATGCATCAGAGGCTACTATTTTAGAAAATAGCGTGCGCTACGCAAAAAATACTTAATATTTATTATAGAATTTTCATATACTTATGTGTGATTTTTAAAATTATAATTATATTTTAAACATTTTATATCTTTCTGAAGCCCCATTTTCTTATAAATAATGTGTAAAAGATTCGAATCATTTATATTTAAATTTAAAAGAATTATACCTGTTTGAAAATTGTTTATATTTTCAGACCTCTAGAGAAATTTAACACCCCTGAGACCTTCATGCCCTTTTCTGTTGCAAACTTTTGCATTTTGCAGAAAGAACAGGCATTTTAAACAACAATATATACCAGTGGCTCCTAAACTTTCGATCTACATGTGGCTGTCTTTATGTTTCAACCTGACATCGCATACCCCTAAGATTTTGAGCAACCCTCCGTAACTTCAACTCCTGACTGAGTCTAAGAGACTACCTATGCTACTTATACAGACTTTTTAACACTTTCTTTTTTCTTTAAGCAAGCAGTAAACATCTTGTTAAAAATATTACGTTGTAGTAATGGCTCTACGTAGTTGTACAATAAAGAAGCCATTAATGGCACACCACACAATATTTTGGGCACGCCACCGATCAAAAGGGTTTGTATTTTATTTCAAAATAACAAAGTTCACTATGAAGTATTACAAACAAACGCGAGTGATAGGTCGCGGAGCGGCAGCAACACACTCGTTTATTATTGTCTTGCCTTAGTTACATCGTAGACTACAGTTGCTTTTGATGCAAAATTTATCTACGCATAGCATAGTTAATTTCGTCGACACAACTGTATTTTAAAGTTTATTTGTGTTATATTTACGATTTTTAGCTATTATTTAACATGGCTAGTTCATCAAAAGAACGAAAAGTGCTAGATAGTAAGTGTAACACAGAATTTCCAACTTGGAGAATCTAGAAATATGGCATTATTAATAAAGGCGGCAAAGCGACTTGTGTTTTATATTCTAGAAAAGTGGTATGCAGAACATCGTCTGTAAAACGGCATTTTGAAACAAATCACAAATCCTCTTGTCAAAAAAGTGCACCACAGCAAAAATAATCATTTGCTTAGAAACCATTTGGCAGATGACTCCAATTCTCATCATGCAATCTACTAAAAGATACATCCTACAATCCTAATGTAAGCTAATTGTAATCCAATCTGCAACAGCAAAAAAGTCACACTAATGTTACTTTAATTTTAATTACACGTATAACTAAAACATTTACGACTATACTGTACGCACACACAAAAGGTATTTTTTCATAGTAAATAAAGAGTTTTGAGTTGTTTTATTATTTTTCCAATAATTACAACTCAAAATGATTTGATGGCACGTCTATACCTCATTAAACACTTCTTCAGAAATAAATTGCACGTCTATACCCCACTAAACACTTATTTCGAAAAAAATGGCACTTTATCCATAAAGGTTAGCCACCCCTGGTCTAGGATGACATATCTTTCAATTTTTCCAAGAGACCTTTCAGAGTCTGTAAAAGAGGTAAATTTTAGCATTAAATGACACCCTTTCGCGGACCCCCTAGAAAGGCATTGGGGATTCCCTGGGCTCCACGGACCATAGTTTAAGAATCACTTATATAGACAAAGAAGGACAAAAATTTGTCCCTTCCTAGCAATTAAATATGTTTTCCGTATTTTTCAAAAAGACATGCTTTTTATGAAGCCTATTTTGTTTTCTTTTCCACAAAAATTCTCTTTCTTGCAGACGCATTTGGAAAGTTGTGGCTATGTTCCTGTATCCTGTCCTTGTAGTTGTGGCCTACAAGTGACGAAAAGAGAGCTCGCGCAGCATCTGACATCCACGTGTGATCGCAGGCTCGTATCTTGCCCTTTCTGTCAAGAAGATGTTGTCTTTAAAGACATGGACGTAAGTTATTTTATTTAAATCTTATTTAATCACAAAATTATATCATTATATGGAATGCATATGCCCTTTTGGACCTCATAATCATAAAAAAAAGTCTTCCGTACTTTTAATTTTTTGCTTACAGAATCAGGGTTCTTACTGAAATGATGGTAGATGTTGCTGGTGATAGATGATACAACAATAGATGTTGTTTCAGGAAACGTCTATTTTTCTCAATGTGTCATAATTTTTTTAATCTACATAAAATTATTTGAGTGATGTCTGCAGGTGATTTAAGGTATCCGACTACGTTCGGAACTGTGATTTTGCAAAAGCGTATAAATGAATTATATTTATGATATTAGGTGTCACTTAGATTAGGAAATGTATATAAAATTGTTTTAAGAATAGTATTACAATAAAAAATTATTTAAGTACAATATTTTGACAAAATATGAACATAGAATGACCCATTTTCAAAATATTCTTCTTTTGTGAAAAATGCTTCTATTATAATAATACTTTGCCTGTATATAGCTCAGACCTCTGTACAGAGGCTCAACTATAATTTTTGAAATATATAACTTAGAAGTGGGTTTATCCATGTTTTACGACAACAGGGGGTGGGGGGAGAAATTTTAAGAAAAAAACGCCGATAGTTATTTCAATGGGTTGTAACTGAAAATAATATGAATTTTTCAGAAATTCTAGTTCAGACTCTCTGGAAAAGTCTTTACTTTGTAAAAGCAAAATATTATTTTAGAAGCATTTTTTATAAAAGGAGAACATTTTAAAAAAAGGTTATTCTAAGTTAATTTTTTGCCAAAATATTGTATTTAAATAATTTTTTGTCAAAATGTCCTTAAAACAATTTTATACATGTATTCTGATCTAAGTGACACTAAATATCATAAAAATTGTCCATTTATGCACTTTTTTAAAATCCCGGTTCCGAACGTAGTCGGAAACCTTAATAAATTATAATGCTGACTAAATAATATTTTAATATAACAAAGACATCCTTCAAATTCTCTGCGTATAATGATACCAGAAGCTAATTTGATATATGTGTTTATATGATATAAATTTAAATTGATAAAAGAAATTTAATGAACCTTCCAAGGCATTTTTGTAAATTTTTTTGATTCTCTTAATTTAGGAAAGCAGAACTAATCAGATAGAAATCATGAGAATCATATATCTATAGGACGTGTGTTATATAAAGTGAAAAAAGTTACTTATATAGGACAGGGCGTAACAAATACCTTATCAACCATATCAAGGATACGGGACCCCCAAACTACAGGGGCCCCAACATATGTAAGAAAGAAATTGTGAAATTTTAAAGGGGCTCCCAAGAAATTTTTGTTATTGGGCCCACTTAGTTCTATCTACGCCAGTGTTGTATAATGGGACTTACTCTATGGTAGGGGTACTACTGGGAAAATGCAAGTGACTTTACAGAGGAATGTAACTGAGAAAGAAATGGAACATTTACAAAATCTCTATTAAAAGGTGATCTGTATAGCATTTACAAGAACTCTTGAGCAAAAGTAATGGATTCAAAGATTCGATTATTTAGGAAAGATTAAAAAGTCGGCTAAAAATGTTTGGTATTTAAAAAAAAACCGTGTCTTACTTTTAACTCCTTGTGAAGAGCATCGAAAATGTTTAAATTTAGATTGGAAGCTGTTTTATATATTAAGTGAGCTACACTTTTTTTCTTTTCCAGTTTAAATTAGTTTCAAAACATTGAACACATTATAATTTTGTACTGATAAATTTTTAAATGTTACAGATAATGATTTTTTAAGTGTATTAAAATATTTGTCGTCGAACATATATTCTTCATTCTAATAAATATATCCTGAGTTACTCAAAACAAATAGAGCTATTTAGGAATTTTTTCCCATTATATCTAAAAAACTGTAGAAATGTTAGAAATTTAAATTAAAATGGTTTGGAACTTCCCATTCACAAAGCTGGTTGAATCGACAATATTACAAATCATTTAATAACTTTATGTAATTCGAATTATTTAAAAAATACATATAAGTATTAATTTCAAAAAAATCTAAATGGGTAAAAAAAGAGCAAAATTATATATTTAGAGTTACATCAAATTTTTAGCCATAATCAAAGGTATACCGTAGCTAAGATTACTAAAAGAGGTACATATAGTGAGGGAAAAAAGTTCGAAACCCCTATTCACTTATTTCAGGCAAAATATCTGTAGTCTTTCTTACATGTCTAAAGTGATTTTCATTTACTTTAATTATTAAAAATAATCTTTTATTGGTTTACTTTTTTAAAAACTGTACATTACTAGTAGTATGTACTATAAGTATCACTTTTGAATAAAATGAGTGATCCTAGTGATCGAAATTTTCATAGTTCAAATAGTTTTTTTAGAACTATTGATCTCTATAAATAAGAATAAATTTTTAAATATTGAAACATTACATCATATTATGCAAACAATATAAAATGCCTTTGATAGTACTTTTTAATGTGAAGTTTAACAATTATATTTTAATTGTATTTTCTTTCCTGTTATATAATATAACATTCATCGTTTGTCTGGAATCTTAAAGAACTTCTATTTGTTGTGATGGAAAAAAGTCGATATGAATTATTAATTTTACAATCGAAGATAAAATGTTAAAACTTATGTTAATTCAAAGTATACCCATTCTTCATAATCCAACAAATATTTATTTTGTAAATCGAGCCTTATCAGGGTAATGCTTGCTCGAACACAAGCGTTACGGATTATTTGTGCAAATACAATTCACGTAAAGATTTTTTTAAAATTTGTTTTATTAGTTGAATGTTTTTGAATCTTAACTAAAAGATTAATGGAATTTTTCTCCCCGCCAAATACGATTCATGAAGCAACTTCGAAATCAATTTTATTAATCGGGATTTTTTTTTAGACATCCAGCAGAGACACGATAACAAAATAGTGATAACAAATTTGGTTTTTTGCTAGTTCGAAAACTACTATTAGTCTCCTGAAAGAATTCATATCTTCTTATTAATTGACTGAAAATATACCATTTAAAACTGATTAAGAAATTTTGAAAAATTGTTATTTTCTACTTATTTAAATAAGACAACACTTAATTTAATTTGGCGGTGATGCATTCTTATGCACGCTGCTCTTAACTGATATAATTTGTCACAAATTTACGGCTATTATTTCTTTTCATACTTTATTCTCAACTAATAACGTCAGCAAAAATGTTAGATATAAAAAGTTATAATTATTTTTAACAGTTTTAGTAGTTTTAATTTATTTCTGAAGTGATTCCAAAACAAATTATTTATTGTCAGTTTTTCCCCATGTATTATTTAGTTTTTCTCCATAAAAAAGCATCAATAAAATTTATTAAATCAAAAATTAAATTTTTTTCTTTTTTTTAAAAAATAAATGCGCGTGCTTTTGCTGCATTAGTACAAAATACAGTTAAATATTAAAAACAGGGTTAAAAATGAACTCTTCCAGTTAACTGTTTTAAATCCTTCAGAAGTCACACGTATTCTTTAATCCTTCTCATTTTTATTCATAACCTAAATACAGGTACCAAACGATACTGATTGATGCAAATCGATTATTCTATCTGAATTGTTTTTTTTTTTTTTGGACATTGTTCGAAACTGATACATTTTGTAACAAAAGGAAATTCTTGAAACAAATTGAGATTGAAATGGAAAGTTTATCCGAAAAGTATGGTAATCAAGTAATCATTTCGTATACTGGGAGCTCAATTTGTACAAAAATAAAGAAATTAATTGGTAGTTAGCTTATAAATTGCTAAACTTGGCATTTTATATTTCGTGCAATATACCATATATACTTTGCCTCATTATTCTGATTTCGTGTTGCAAAAGTCTGTCACACAAAAAATAAGAATAAAAATTAATAAATAAAAGTAAAATATAAAAATAAATGAAATTTAAACCAATATAAAAGTTAACATCTGCATTGCGTTTGGGTGTTTACTAAAAGTCAACATTGTGGAATGAGACAGCTGACAAAATAAAAAAGCCTCAATTCTCGGAAATGATTGAGAGGTATTTCGCAACAATTCAGATTGATTCACGATGACTACTCTGCAAGTCAAACAAAAAAAATTCCATTAAATTACTCTGTTCACCACACCTTCAACGAAAGCTGGGGAAAATGAAAACTGAATCAAAATATGTTAATTTTTAAAAGAATCACTAGAGGTAGATCATATTAGTCGACAAAACAATACACATATGTAATTAAATGTTAGCTTTAATTTCAAAATTTATAAATACTTTGTATTGTTGATACTGTCGTTTATTAATTGTATGATAAAAATATACGCTCTTAACTACTTTTCTTGTAATTTTAAAAAGTGTGGAGTTTTTTAAAATTTTTGTTAGCAATGTTGGTACATTTGTATATTTTAAATATAAAATATGAAAAAATCTCTCTCTCTCTCTAAATTATATATATGTATTTTTGGCTCGTTTTATTTGGTTATCGGTTAGGTTTAATACAGATCGCAGTGGGTCGATAAATGAGTACCAAGCTTGCTTGAGGACGGGGGTCTTGCTTCAGACTGACCACCTGATCGGGACATCTGCTCATGCACCTCAGGGCCCAATGTCACGTATACTGGGATGGGCACAGTAGGCCCTGGCTTTCATGGGCTGTTGGGTCACTGAGTTTGAGTTTAATACAAATTGAATTTTATTAACATCACACTGTTACATTTTAAAGGAGATATAACAAATTAATAAAATTTCAATTTTATCAATTTAGAATGGATATTCCTGAAAATTATCTCTAATGTTCTCTCGGGCTATTTTTGATTCATATTCAAACTTCTTTCCAAAATGTTTATAGCTTCTTGATTTATCTTAATTTGAAACTTAAATTTTTTATAAATATTCGCTTATTTTTAATTATGAAAAATAATTTTGCACAAATAAGAATTTTGATTAAAACGTCAATAAAAAAATAAACCTTCTAAGAACCCCATTCAGTGCATTTCGGATTATATATTTTTTTAAAAATAATAATCAATAAATAACCAAAACTTCCATGGGAGTTTTTTTTGCTACAAAAAAAAAGTAAAAAACGATGTAAGAATTGTGTACTTTTAAAACAAAATATGAACCATCAGAAGCTTTTTGAAAATAAAAGTAATAATAATAAAAAAACTATTTTAAGATTAAGAATGAAAAATAAATCAAACCATAGGTAAAAGATATCTGGAGTCTTTTATGCCAAAGAAACACTTACATTAATTTTTCAACCAAAAATTTCTTCAGAAACTCGGCGAAATTTTACTTTTTATGCTTGTATGTGTGTCTTGTGTCCCATAAATAAAAATTTTGCGAAGTACTAAACATCAGATCTGAAAAAAAAATGAAATTAGAGCTTAATGAGTGGATTTCAAGTACCGTAAAATCCGGCGTATAATGCGCACTTTTAACACAAAAATAAAATCGAAACTTGTGATATGGTCGATCTTTGTCGACCATATCTTTGTGGGTCAGCGTGAATTAGAGGTGTGGGGTTCTCGAAATGAATAGACATTTTAGAATTCTTAATATGACTTTATTAAGAGTTTAACTTAAATTTATAATACATTGAACAAACTTAGATTAAGTGAGAATAAACCAAAACACGTAGCCGTAGCTAAAACAGATCGCGCAATTGGATCACTTATCTAAATAATTATATTATCCGCCTACTCTCAATTCTAATAATATTACGATTTCTTATATCAAATGATCTGTCCTACCTTGAATTCCACTCAACGGTCCAATCACCTTCCGAAAGACAGTTAGGCTCGCGTGCAATAGTATGCACCTTGTAGTAATGGCTAGATATCCTTGATCCTTTAGTAGGCCGTCAAATTACACTTCTACCTTTTCCTAACAGAACTTTTTCTAAATTGCCATCCCGCTTACTAAAACTTCTGTTCTTTTAAAAGCTATCTTATTTGCATCTATACTTTCATTTCACTTCTTGGATTTGGGTTGGAAAAGATTTGCCATTAATCTTGGTCGTCAAAGAACCCAGAGGTTATGTTACAGAAAAGAGACGCGTGAGCCCGTCACAAACTTAAGGATGCGAGTTATACGCCGGGTATAAAAACGATAGCTTTAAAAGTAACAGAATAGATGAGCATAAGAAATTACTTCTATATGTATATAAATACTGTTTATTTAAAAGAAATGAGAGAGAGACTTGCTTTATGAACTGAAAGAGTTGTAGTTTTAGAAGTATACTACTTTTTCAAAAATCTGAGGTAATACCTAGAATAAATGGCTTAAAAACATAAGAACAATGCATACTAAAATATTTCAGATTTTTTCATCAAAAAAGGAGTGCGCGTTATACGCCGGATTTTACGGTATACTTTTTTATGTGATCTCAACAACTCTAATGGTATATGTTTTCACAGGGCCACAATGACGTTTGTGGGAAAAGGCCAGTTACTTGTCCACACTGTAAAGCGGAAGTCAAACGAGAACAGGTAAGTTTACAAGTTTCATATTGCAAAATTTTGGTCTAATATTCAAATGAGTGGTTTTAATAGATTTTAGGTATTTTTACGAAAGCTATATCTTATATATGGATTAAAAGGTAATTTGATTTTTAAAAATATATGCTAAAACCCTTTAGTCAACGTTTGTGAAAAACGTATTTTATTTACTATACACTAATATACTACATGGTGTTTTAAAATAAAGTTCCCCTTTCAAAATGCTGTAAGAAAACCACTGGTCAGAATGACTTCAAATTTGAACTTAATGTACTTGTATAAACACAATGTGGAAGTATGTTTATCATATAAAGTCATTGAATATGATATATATATATATATATGTGTGTGTGTGTGTGTGTGTAATAATTCCCTCTAACATACTTTTAATTAACTCCTTAATGATCTATAAATAATCTTTAATTCTTAGGTTTAAAAATAAACATTGTAATCTTAATCGTAATCGGCTAAACCGATTTCCCTATCCCGCGCATTTTAGCCAATCAGAACCACTATTACGAAATAGTCACGCTCTTGTGCACTGTTGGTATATAAACACCAAAAGCTGAGGTAATCGCGCTCTCTTTCTCTGCTTGCCGCCATCACCTAAGATTGTAAATACTTGCTGCTTTTTTTGTCTTTGTGTTGTGTCCTCCAAAATACCGCTGTCTATTCAATGTTAACGTAACGTAATTGTGCTTTAATCTGTTGATGTGTGCTCATAATAAAGGAGGTAAAGCTCTATTCTGAAGACGTCATTACTAAATCAAAATTGATTCTTACTCTACACCGGCCAACACTACTTCAATCTATTATATATATATATATAATAGATTGAACGAAATATTAAATTTCAAATTCATAAAAAATTACTTGTAAATTAAATAAATTACAAAATGAAATATTATTAGTTGCCAAAGTAAGATCTATGATGCCTTGTATTTCGAAATGCGCAGTACATTTTCCACAGCATCTTACTTCTATCTAGAGCTAACACAATACACCTTTCATCCATCTTTACCATTGGTTTTCAGTTTCCAAAGAATGCACTAGACAAACACGAATGTAGATGATGGGTTGTCACGCATTTGGCCTAAAAAGGAATTTTTAGAAAGCTTCATGGCACGATTCCCAGTATATTTTAGGTTGAAACAGCTGTGAAAAGATGTGAATTCGTAGAAGTCTTGTAAATACAACGTCCCCTTTTGTGTGTAAATTTACTTTTTGGAAAGGAAGTGAAATAAAAAATGAAGTAAACCTAACAAACAGTAAATATGCTTATTTATGTAAAAGTCGCATAATGAAGTCAGAAAACAGTATCTTATCGATGCTTTAGCGGTTAAAATTTCAGAATGTTTTTAAACACATTGAAGATAAATATAAAAATTTCAGTTGAATTAACATTTAGTTATACTATTGTCTCACTATGTAAATACTCTTATCAGGTGAAATTACACAATGTTATTTAAAATTCAGAGTATAAAAGGGTGTTAAACGAACTCTGAGCTTTTTTTAAAAAAATTTTTAAAAAATTAATAAAAAAAGTACTTTAATTATATTTACATTTTAGCTTCTTTAACAAGATTTGATACCTATATATATATATATATAAGAGTTATAATTAATTAATATTAATGAGAAAACACGAATTCCTTCTCGTTGAAATTGTAGAATTTTTTAACAATTTTAATTTTATATATTTTATAGTAATAAAACTTTTTTTTCGAATGCGGCGAATATTTGCGCACGTATTTTGATATCATCTGAAAAATATAGTCTCAGTAAAATCTTTTTGAAACGGCAATATGAAAAAGGCTTAGCGAAGGATATCATCCAATTTTATTATTGGTATCCATTTTGTATGAAAATATTTTTAATACACGCATTTTTTTTTTCACAAAATTTTGTTTTCCTATTTTAGAAATAGAATGACTTATCAAAAGGTTTTTGAAAAGAAACAAAATTTAGTTTCATTAATTTTTAATATTTTATATAAAATTTAAATTTGTATAGAAATTTCCGGATGGATTCTCGAAATAAAACAACTTGTATCGTCGAAAATTCTGCGAAAAAGTATAGAAAATGCGAAACATTGCCTTATAAAATTTTCAAAATAACTGATTTATCTGAAAACAAAAATGTTAGAAACACTCCATGCAGAGGAAATTTCCACTTATCTTTCAATCCACTCAAATGCCCCTTTCAATGTAACAAAATAAAAGCAACACAGAATTCTTATGGACGTTGTATTTAAATTGATGTGTTCGCCGAAAGAAATTAAAATATTATCAGAAGAATATGAGTCACATACACACAACACACTGTGTTTGAATTTCCCTAACTCAATACCGTTTTGGAAATGTGTCACGGTATTGCAAAATTGCTAAAACTGTAAAGTTATCAATAATTTCGGAAATACAGTATGTATTTACAAAATATCTACGTATTTTATATATATATATATATATATATATTTGATTCTATCATAAAATAATTATATTCTATCAAAATAGGCTTGAATCTCCTTGCACTTTTCCCAGAAAATTCTGGAAACTTTTGAAAAGTTGCAAATAACAGTTTTAGAACCATAGATTCTAGAATTAAGAATTTGTTAAGAAGTTAATAAAAATTATAAAAATATTTGCAAACGATTTACAAATGTCGAAAAGAGCGAAAAAAAAAAATTTTTTTTTTTACAGTTTTGTTATATGATTACTCTCAAGTTATGAAATAAATTAATATTAATTTTAAAAACATTTTAATCAATCGTGTTAAATTAAATGAAGTTATAATTGTATTATGCATGTATGTGTGGCAAAAATGCTGGCTGTTTACTTTTTTGACTTTTTTAGGTTCATTGAATTAGCATGCTATACTAAATAAATCGCAGGATGAACCTCAGCTAAATATATAACTAATTGTCTTAATGTATATAATAATAGGCAATCGAAAAATAATGGAGAATAAATTTAATTAAATTTGATACAATTAGTATATCACTATTTTCTGGTTCTTGACTTGTGTTTTTTCCTTAAATTTAGATATTTTTGACAAAGTTAGAAGAAAAAAATAGTCAAAATTATCAAAGATTTGTAATTGATATTACTTAAATTTTAATCCATTTCTTTGATGGTAATTTTCAATCAATTGCAAAATATTTGCCTAACAATAAAATAGAATCTAATATGTTCTACGTATTTTCTATATGTTAAGCCTATCGTGAAAGAGGAAAATATATTCTCTAATTTCTCTTTTTTAGTTTCTTCCTTTTTCTTTCTTTTTTTTTGTTTGTTTACTACCTCAAACTTCTGTCTAATAAAAGCAAAAATTAATTACTACTCACGACTTATTTTAAGGTGTGTGTATATACGTATGGTTATTTTTTGATCTACTAAATAAAATACAGGTAAAGGTTAAGACATGTCTGCACGTTTTATTTTTAATCCTGCCTCATTTTTAAAAGCTTTTTACTTCGACATCACGCTTTGTAGCAGCTATTTCCAAATATCGTGATTACTAGCCTCTAAAAACACCTGTCGATTCCAATTTAAAAGTTCTGAACATCAAATTATTGTTCGAAAACATTAGGAAAATATTCTGGAAGCTAGTAAGAGATGACAGCATTATTTTTCAAAACTGTTCCAATGACTGAATATTAATTTCAAG
Organism: Trichonephila inaurata madagascariensis; assembly: GCA_019973955.1. Classification (NCBI taxonomy): domain Eukaryota; kingdom Metazoa; phylum Arthropoda; class Arachnida; order Araneae; family Nephilidae; genus Trichonephila; species Trichonephila inaurata. Next base: position 35,844 of record BMAV01009923.1, read on the forward strand.
TAATGTTCTCTAAGGGTGGCATTTAAATAGCAAATCATGCGTCAAAAATACTTGTATTTAAACATATTATTTTAGCAGAGTTCCAAGTTATATCAAGAGTTTTTTAGCATTCAAGATCTTTAAATCGAGCATTTTTGCCACAAATAAACTTTATTGCTCTAAGTACAGTGTAGAATTTTTTTTTTATTCACTGGTTTAAAAGTTTAAATGAAAAAAAAAAAGTTTTAAAGTTTGTGTAATAATTTTTAGGAAAAAAACTTACTAATAATATTTTTTTAAAATTCGTAAGGTTTTGAATACGTTGAATTGCTTAGCTGAATATAATATTGTGTTTTTTAATGCATTTATTTGAAGATGTCCTTGTAATGATGTCCTTTAATGTAATGTACTTAAATTTAAGTACTCTATACTAATTTTACGTTCTAAGAAGTAATTTTAAAAAAGAGTATAAAAATAATATATTTTTTATCTATTCAGTGTCAGGTGAATTAGAATATACATGTAAAATTGTTTTAAGACAAGATTATTACAAGAAAAAAATTATTTAAATGCAAGTTTTTGTCAAAAAATAAAGAATGACATATTTTCAAAACATTCTTCTTTTGTCAAAAATGCTTCTATAATAAAATATTTTGCCTATATATAGATAAGTCTTCTCTACAGAGACTGAACTAAAAGTTTTGAAAAATTTACAATTTTTTTACAGATTGATTTAAAAATAATGTGACCAATTTCAGAGCATCGCAAATTTTTATTGAATTAAGTTATTTACATGAAGTTTTCCAATTGGTTTCCTTTTAGAATTGTGTACTTTACAAAAATGTTTAGGCTAAGCCACAAAAGAGCTTTTTCGACAATTTTTGAGAATATTTTTCCATTTTTCTCTTTGATTGCTTTTTGAAGCCCTTGAAGTGTTTTTATTTTACTATTTAATTGTTTTCTTAAGTATCCTCATAGAAAATAATCGCAAGGAGCACAGTCAAAGGATTATGGTAGTTTTTTTCTCAGGAAGAAGAAAATTTTTTTTATCTTTCAGTCATTTTATAGTTAATTTTGCAGTATGACTTGTGGTGTAGAATTTTGGTGAAAAATAAAGTTTCCTTGAGGCTAAAGATATTTACTTTCTTTGATCATGGGCTTCAAAACTTAATTCTAATAGTATTTAGTGTCAATTTTAGCCTTTGGTTCTACAAAAAAGAAGGAAAAAAACGGTTTTGTTAAGCTTTGAGAGGACATTTCCATCCATACCATACTGTCTTTTGCAAACTTGTCTTTTGCAAAACAGCTGCGTTTTTGTGACGCTTTTCACGGGAAGTATATTGTATATATCTTCGTTTTTCAGTTGTGAATGACAGGTGAATTAGTGCTTCATTAGAAGTTATCCATGTTTGTATCTACCTTGCGTAACATTAAATTCAGAGAGCAAGAACGTTTTCTTCGTTTTTCTACGGTCTTTGCAGACATTTGATGATAGACTGTTTTATTCACTGTTTTATAGCCAATTTTCTTCATTTGACAACCGATTTTCAGTTGAGATACCTGTAGTTTTTATCTAAAGTTCTTTGAGGCAGAGACTTTTCTACAGCTATAAGTCTTTTCAGCCTTTTTTTTTCACCAAGGGATTCCTTTCGTCTACATTTTGTTTCCTGTAGGCTTTGATTGGCAGCCAAATTTAATTTCTTTTCGAAGTTTAAGTAGTAATCTATAAGAAAAATATCTTTTCTGATTTTTAAATGCTTTATTTAAAACAGAACTTGAGCAACCATCCTTCAAAAGCTTTAAAATTTCGTTTTGGTTTAGAATTTAATTTCGGAGCCATAATTTACTCCCACCGATAAAAACAGTTATATTGGTAATTTAAACGTTTCCTTTTTTTAAAATAAAGCTGGTAATAGAGTGATTAAAATTTATCATAAATAGGTTATGTGCTTTTAAAATTGGTCACACTAATTATGAATCAACCATGTAGAGTTACAATCAATCGAATTAAAACGGGTGTTTTTTGTTAAAATTTCTTTACTCTGATATATCAAAAATATGTAAGTATCCGCTTCATATATCCAAATCATATATTTCAAAACTTTTATTACAATCTCTGTAGAAAAGTCTTAACTACATACAGGCAAAATGTTCCTCTTATAAAAGCATTTTTAACAAAAGAAGGTTTTGAAAATATGTCATTTTATGTCTATATATTCTCTCTCATATATATATTCTCTATTCTATATAATATTATTCTAATTTGTGTAATGTCTTTTTTATTGAAAGGTTTATTTGCATTAATATTTCTTGTTTTAATTTTTCGTTCTTTAAAAATTTTATATACATATTCAATGCCACTTGACTCTAAATCTTCAAAAACTTCAATATTCTTTAGACCAACTTTTTTGCGATCAGTAATGCAGTCGCCAATTATGGGATTGGCGACTTTTCTGTTTTGTTGGCGAGTTAACCCACTGTAATCTTCGAAATAGTAGACTTCGACTACACACGTTCAATGAACACTTTTAAAAAAAATTTTAGGGAAATTAACGTCGCGCCTATGAAAGATGCTGTCCGCCTGAACGGCGAAGAGTCTCGGATTTAAAAGAATGTGAGCCCATTGTTTTGACTGCACTTTAGGGTCGGTTGCTTGTGATAATCTTTTACTTACGTGGATTTAAACACTCTTAAGTGTTTATTGCTGGTTGGGTGAGAACTCCAGGAAAGTTGACTCTTTTGAACATTGCTCTGAATGTTTGGAATTTAAAAATTATTTTTGATAATTTCACATCGCTCTTAATTAAAAGTATTTTTTTTACTGGTATTGTTTTTATATAAAATACTCGTTTATGGATATACTAAATATGTTTCAAAATAAATTTTGTATGTTTAGTTTAAATAATGCATGTTAATATATTTATTGCAATAAATTCTTAAAAAATTTTATTTATATTTTAATTACAAAAACATTGTCTTATATACACTTTTTTCAAAATGACTTAATTTTATTCATAATTGGATTACAGACTTTTGTTTTGTTAGCTCTACATCCGGAATCTAAGACATGTAGAAAACAAAGCAAGAGTGACACTTGAAGGGTTAACGAATTCCTTGTTATTTTCATATGCCGTATTTATTCGACTCTAAGCCGCATTTCACCCCCACCCCCCTATTGTTATGCTACTGAAAATCGAATGCGGCTTAGAATCGATAGTGTAAAAATTTCTTGGGATGGGAGAATTGGAAAAAAATACTGATGATCAAAGCAATTAAAAGGTTCATGTATATATTTAAAAGTTTTACTGCTGAAATAAATTAAGTTATCACCTCTTATTGGTTCTCATTTTAAATATTTTAATTCCGTGAATATCAGTAAAATCGGTAAATCATTTTTACTATTTTTTTTTCACAAAAACGTGTTGAGAATTTGGGAGGTAGTTTAGTATCAATGGAGGCTTAGAGAGGAAAGAGATTCGAATAAATACGGTAATATATAAATTAGTTGTATACTCAGAATACAGAACACTTTTTAATAAGAACAAAAAATAACAGATAATCTTGACAAAAACTCTTTTAAAAGCATTTACTTCAAGATGATTTTCTTTATTTGTAGCTCCCTACGCATGAGATTTCTTGTCCAATGAAACCACGATCCTGCGTACTCTCAGAAGCGGGTTGCCAATTTAAGGTATATAAATTTGTTTATGAAATTTATACTTTTGCTAAAATAACTTAAAAATTAGTTTCCTTTATCATTTTTCAGTTTCGGTTAACATACATTTATGTCTTAAAATATATTGATTAATCAACTTCATTAAAATAATTATTTTTTATCACCTCCAGGGAACGGCAGAAGAACTTGAAAATCATTCCAGTGATGTACAGAGTCATATACAGGTCATTGCCGAATCAATGTCTCAGTATCGTTTGAATATCAGGGTGTGTATAAAATATTTATCACGCAATTTTTTTTTTTTTTTATTTTGTAAATTCTAGAGCCTTAGAATACGTTTGAAAATTTAAGCCTATTTTTAACAAAACTTTAAATTTTTTTGATTAAATCTTTGTCAATGATTATATGTATGTATATATTATTTTAATTGAATAATATACCATACACAGTGAGGTACCTTTTTCCTTATAAAAATAAGTGAACACTTCTTTGCATGATATACATTTTATTACATTTAGGTCAATGCAGTCCTTTGTTTTCACGCTTTATTATGAGGTAGAGGCATATGTGAAAAAGTATAATTAGGTATTATTATTTAAATGCTACCAATGGATTACGTCTACTAAATTACGAACTACAGTTCAGAGACCTGGCTATCGTATTCGTTCCATTGTAATCATTTGTAATGCCATTTATATACAGTATATTCTTTTTAGAAACCGACGTGTATTATGAACTCATTTAATGATGCATCTTGAATGTCGCGTCAGAGGCGCCATGTTGAACAAACGCAATCTAACCATTAATAGTGGTTCATTAAAAGAAATATCTATCTGAAGAACTTTTTTTTAAATGTCATACGTTTCATTCTTCAAAACATTTATTATAAAACAATTGATTAAGTGGAACTTGACAAGTTCAATATTAAAATTTTGAAAAAAACCTTTAATTCAAATTCCATATCCATATATTTATCAAATAATAATAATAATAATACTTTTCAGCTTCGATGGAAATATTTAAAACAGAACACTTCTATTTTTCACATGTCTTATTTTATATAACGGGTTTTAAAATTAAATTCATGAATATATCGTTTGGCACTTGTAATATCTATTTCCGCATAAGCTGAAAAGAACCAAGTGATAAAAATGGAGGGAAAAAAGAAAAAAGAAAACATGACTAATTTGCTATTTTCTATAACTTGTTACTCATTTTTTGTTTCAAAATCATTCTGTACAAACAAACAAAAATCATTTATAAACAAGGATAATTCCTATAATTCGAATATATTTCAAAATTTTGAAAATTTTTAGTCTTTTTTTAAAAAAAAAACAGATGATTAGAATGCGTGGACACATCTCTTATACTTTCCTGTTTTTTAACTTAAAAATGTACCATTTTTAAAAATGTGTTCTTTTTAAACTTCATGTTTGTATTTGTTTCCAGAATCTCGAACAGAAAGTTGAAGAATCAGTTTCAGAGAATTTAAAACTGAAGGAACAATTACAGGTACGTTTTTTGTTTTATTAATTTTTCAAGCACAATTCGAAAATCGAATTATTAACATGTTGTTCTAATGCTATTTAATTTTCTTTTCAGGATATTTATCCCGTTTTGGGAACAGTTAAAAGTTTAGACAAAACAGTCACTTTATTATTAGAGAAAGTAAAGGTGAGCTGCTTAAATTTATTTTTTTATTCTGAGTCAATGATATTTTTTATAATAACTTATTCGCTTACAAACAGCACAAAACTGATTGTATATGAGTGACATTAATATCAGTAAATAAAAATTTCAAATGTTATATAACACCGGAAATTCAACGTTTTTTTTCTTCTGAGCGATAATTAAAATTTTACTTAAAATCCTTAAAAAGTTTACGAGAAAATCGTTTTAATAATAAAATTCGATTAAATTCTAAATGTATAATCAATGCGCGTAGAAAAACTAAAAATGGATGAAATATGGAATATAAAGATTATAATTTATAAATTATAAAACGATTTTTCTCTCTTTTTTTTAATTCCTGCGTTTTTATTCGATTTTTAAAATTTAGATAAAGACAAAAATATTTTTAAATTAGTACTTTTCTGATTTAAAATTATTTTTAACTAACACACATTTATACTTAGTTCACAATATAATCATAGCTTTAATGAGAAATCTGCTCATTTTTTTATAGCAAATTATACTCTCAAATGAAGCAAATTTCTTAATAAAAATTATTTTTCAGAAACTAGAGATAGCAGAGCAAACTGTTGAAGAAATGAATGAGACATTAATAAGGCTTAGAGAATATATGCAGGTAATTTGTACAAAGTTCTTTTTTATAGGATACAATGATTAATTTTGTTTCTTTCACTTTTCCATTTACAATTTTCGCAAGGTAAAACCTATTGTAAAATAATTTAAATTAATCACAAACTTGATGACTAAAAAATTTTTAAGAAAATTCCTCAAAATTTACGTTTATTTCTCTACGAAATCTGCATTAGCTATATATTCCTTCAAATTATTTTAAACTTTTTATTAAAAGAAGAATTAAGTCTTTCACTTCCGTAATTAAATTTAACTAAGGATCTACGGTTTTAAGAATATTTAATTTCTTAAAATTTTGTGTTAAAAAAAAAAGCCAAAAAACTGTCTTTAAAAACAGTTTAATTATTTTTGATGATTTATATAATTTCAAGACAACACAAAACATTTCCCTTTTTTATTTAGTAATTAAAAAATCAGCCAGAATACTGTAATTTATGTTATGTCATTTAAATATATAGTCAGTGGCGTAACGGAGAACATGTTAGAGCCCCCTGCAAAGGACCTCCCCCCAGCGATGCGGGAGTTTCTGGAGTGTACGTTACGCCACTGTAAATAGTGTAGAATTATGTTAATCAAAATTATATATAATTAAACAATTTCAGCAGTCCTCTAAATAAAATTGTGCTGATTAAATTTTTACTGACATACACAGCCTTTACATAACTCACAAAGTAAAATTATGCAAGATTTTTTAAATATAGAAAATAAGATTATTTACATATTTTCACCAGTAACATTGCCAAATATTTAGTACATTCCTGCATCAATATGCAACAAAACAACTCCACACAACTTCTGAAACTTAAGTTACAAATATCGATGAAATGTTTATTAATCTTATTAAAGAATAAATGCTTTTAATTTCAAAGGAATTGAAACAATTGCTTTCAGAAGCTCAACAAATACAAAAAAAAACTTAATATAATTTATATTAAAATGCAATAAATTAAAATCTAAAATACATATTTAAGAATCTAACCATTCACAAACACACACACATACACAAATTTAATTTATATTGAAGAATCTAATAATTCCAATTATTTTTCCCTGTAGCGAACTCAGCCAGCAGTTGTACAGATCATAAATCGAAATCTCCACAAGGCACCAAGTCTCCTGAATCTAAATCACCACCAAGAGGCCTCTTCAATCATAATACATCGTTCGAAGACCACAAACCAAAACATGCTGCTCCTCCAACGGATTTGTAAAACAAACACATTTGTATCTCTACTCGAAACGAACAATATGTGATATTCAATTGTATTTCAAAAGAAGAAAAAAGACGCCTGAAAGAAAATCATTCTTTCCCAAGCATTCTAGTAAAAATATATTGGCTTTTTTGGTGAAACGAAAATTTTCAAAGACCAAACATTACTCCATGAAAGGCCGTGTTAATTTAGAATGGAAGGAATTAAGCTTGTGTTTAAGTTAAGAAAATACTATAATCTGTGAATCATATAACGTAATTTTACTACTTTAAAATTTCAAATATCATTTACCTCTAGATAAAACGATGGAAAATTATTTTTAAAGTTACGTATAACCGCAGGCAATTTCCCCTTCCCATGAAGCAACAATTTCGTAAATTACTATACCAATACAGATTAAGTGCGATGCAAAACAAGGCTGTTGAATTTATAAAAAGAAGTAATTATTTCAAAGAAATGTAATAAGCGCAAATATAAACATTTACATAAGTTAAATAATATAAAATGTTAATAATATAAAATGTAAATGTGAACATAAAAAAAAGATTCTACAAAAGTTGTGGAAGTATACGACAAATGCTTGATCTTTGGTAACCCTTTTTGTTAACATGCAAGTAGGCTAATCTTTTTAAAGTGCCTGAGACAGAAGAATAATGAACGGCTACGAATAAGGGAAATATAGAACTTCTCTCTAACAGCAATACATTCACCTATAAGTTAATCCTTAAAATAAAATGGAATATTGAAATTGGAATGCTGAAAATTAAGGTGCAAGTTATCTATAAGCTCCATTCATAAAGATTAATGGAACAAATGGCCTGCATGCAGTAGCGTAATGGAGAATGTTACGACCCCCCTGCAAAGTCAGGTTTTGGGCTCCAGCCTGGATCTTTCAAAGGGTATGTACTGGCGACAATCAAACTTTGGGCCTCCTAAAATCCTGCTCCCTCTTTCTCCGGATGCGGGAGTGTACGTTACATCCCTGCCTGCTTGATACTTTTTCGTAAGACTACAACATATAAACCTAAATGTGGGAGTATATAGCATATGAAAAAGTATATTTGAATTCCATAAAGAAATGAAATCGCTTATCAGCAAATAAGTGCTGCTTCATTTACTTCTTTTTAAATGTTGGTGATCTGGACTTTTCGAACGATGATTGAATACGCAGAACTTGGAACATAATGAAACGTTGATTTTTTTTCTCTTCATATTAATATATTTTTGGTGTCTGCTGTAAATAATTGCCTGCGTTTTTAAAGTAAAATATTCATTTCATGCTTCGAAGGACCGTAATGGAACAGGGAAGAGTACGTAAGAAGAAAGTTTTATTCTTTGTCCAATTCTTATTGGAAATAAGTGTGATGTGCTTTTATCTCTAGCATTCTGTACATTTTGTTGTGATTAAAACAATTTTCTCTTCCAGAGCACGAGTTATTTATTGAACTGTTACATAACACTCAAGAGTTAAATGCTCCTTGGCTTACACTTGAAATGCGTTGTTAAACAAGCTCAAAGCTATCGCACATTTTACAGGATCTTGTTATTATCACCATCCTAGTTCTATTTATCAAAAACAACTTATATAGTGTTTAATGCGCTTAAATTGTATACACATTGTATCAAAACCATTATTATTTTTAAAAAAATAAATTTCATTCACAAGGGTTAAAAATTTTGATTTATTAAAAAGTATTTCTTCGAAAAATATGTATGTTTAAATATTATGGTATAAGTAGGAATTTTTAACGATATCCATAACACCAGGAGGCATTGGAGTGTGCATACAGAAGGTCGTCCGAACTTTACGGGAACAATTTTGATAGTTAATATTTTATCTATAAATGTCGTACTTTTTGGGGCGATTTGCTTCTATCTTATAGCCATGAGTCTTGACAGCAGCTATAGCTCGAATTTTACTAGAATGTAAACTTTTTTTCAGTAAAGAACTTTCAACAAGGGGAAGTAA